>JAJOOR010004924.1:0-41068 GCA_036250505.1 Solanum acaule | reverse complement strand
TGATCCACACGACTCTGCCCAAAATTTGTAAGGCAGCAATATCACTTAGTGGCACCTGGAGTAGGAAATTAATAAAAGCAATTCACACAGAATTACACTGTCTTTTAGGGCCCAATGGACAAAGGGAAATTATTAACGGCCACCGAGCCATACTCCATCAATATAATTGAGGCCATAAATGCGTGGAAAACATTTTTTCTTAGGGGGAGGGGGGAAGTTGATAGAGTTATGAAGTTCTTCAAGAAACGATTAAACTGAGAAGAACAAGAAAACCATGGATGATTCTCATGTCGCACAAATTTATGTGAATGTAATTACAGTTTATTTCTATGTTGCTCGAACTACCCTAAAATGTTGCCGCACCCATGTCAAGTCCTCCAAAAATGCACTACTTTTGAAGGATCTGCCATGCACCCGTCAACATTTTTGAAGAGTACGAGCAACATACTTTATTTTCAGCTGTTTGATCAATGTAACATAATATGTATACATATTGCATATATACGCATGTAAATGTGCAGTTACGCATAACCTAACATGGTAAAACAAAACTTATTACTGTTTTGGAGTGCCCTTGTCCATGTTGTGGATTTCTAAAAGAAAGGCATGCCCTGTTACAATTCTCTGTATCTATATGAGAAACACATGCATTGATTTAATATTAAGGATCACAAAACATAAAGCACAAAAAAGGTTGTGTAATCTCAACACGTCCCTACGATGTTGAGTTTGGAACTAATGTCAGATTGTACTTGAGCTGAGGGTCCTCCGGAAACAGCCTCTCTACCTCCACGAGGTAGTGGTAAGGTCTGCGTACACTCTACCCTCCCCAGACCCCACTTAGTGGGATTTTCACTGGGTATGTTGTTGTTGTTGTTGTTGTTGTTTTCTTCTGATGAAGAATATAAAGGTCATTTCTTTCTGATGCAAGAAATTATAAAGGAACTTAAAAACAAAAAACAAAAAACTAGAAAATAAAATGTTCTTTTAATAAAGTATTACTTTCAATATATCTCTCAATTTCAAGAAAAAGCTTAAAAAAGAAGAGAAAATGTAAATAGGTATATATTGCAAAGCATTCTAAAGCACCTGATATGCCAATGCTCTTGCTTTTCTGACAGTAGTATCCTGTGTGAGATCAGGACCCCATTTGGTTTTCCTTTGCACCTGTTTAGTGCTATCTTCATTTACAGAATCACTAGCTCCTTTTTTTCCTACTCGAAATACCGGAACCAATGAACCTGCTAACTTGTTTTTTGGTATCACAAATCCAGTTTTATTGGTAAACATAGAGATCTTTGGGCCACTCAATGGTGTTGCAGATGAAGCAGCCGTCTGAATGTGCCTAGATGCCTGCTCAAGTTTTGTGCTCATGTTTACTTTTAAGAACACCCAGTACTCGGTATATTAACACCTGCATCAAGAAATCAATCCAATGTGATTCATAGCCAATTGAAAACAAACAAATGATTCAAGAAAAAAAACATTAAAATCTAAGCAACCTATCTAATATTTTATCCAATTCTGACAGTAAGTAATTAAACCATTAGATAGCTAAATCAACAGAGATTAGTTCAACAGCTCACAGATACAAAACATAGGCAGCTATTTGAAACTCCACCCAATACCACCAAATTAAGCTAGTAAAAGCTACATTATAACTACTACTTGTGCTATTACTACACGTACAAGGAAAAACATTTTTCCCCTTGTAGTAGATAGATATTACAACATACAAGAGCTCTTTATCCTTTTACAACATAAGGAGCTCTTTACGATTCCGTAGCTAGTAAATCTTTAAGAAAAACCAACTAAAAATGATGAGGCAGGTTATCAGTACACTTTAACGAATCTTCCATAAGCTTTACCTAGAGTACATAACTGCCACAATATAGGCAAAGTCAGGAGAATAAGAAACATGAAACAGACCACTAATTAATGGACCAAGTGAAGTGCATCAAGGACGGGAATGGAGAACTACTACATGTTGTTTCATTTGTTTTGTTTATCTTGCTATTTTGCTGCCAGTTTTTTTCTTTCTATCATGTTTAGATTACATTTGTTTTGAGCCGAGGGTCTACCGTAAATAATCTCTCTACCCCACAAAGTTGTGGGCTAGGGTAAGGTCTACGTACATTCTACCCTCCCAAGGTCGACTTGTGGGATTAACATTGGGAATATTGTTGTTTTCAGGTCTAAGCCTTGACACCTCTTATAACTTGTATATATATATATTCTTTGTTTATAACTCAAAGCCCTAAGTTCAAGCTGAAATACGAATAATGTGCACACCAATTCTCCGCCAATCTTCACAATCTTGTTTCTTCAGATACATTTTTTAAAAACAGAAGAATGCCTTTTGTACAGCTCAGTTCCTGATCAACTTGCGTTGCTATGGACTCAATATACATGAGCTTACAATGATGATGATGTTTGAATACATAGTATGCACATAACTAATTACAGAATTGAGAATTCTATGACCCCTGATTTTCTACTATAACTGCTATAAAACCCTAACTTCAGAAGATGCTCCTAAACAGACATAAAACTCAAAACAAGCATTTAAAACTGTGAACACCCTAATACCAGTGTTATAGCATGTATGGCCAAGTACTTTTGAAGATTAACTGTTTGTGTTTGGGAAATTAATTTGAAAAGCACTTTTGTCAATATAAGAGCAACAATTTGTGCTTGACCCAGGTACCAAAAGTGCTTCTTCCAGGGAAGAACCATTTTTTTTTTCAGCTTCTACTACTAGTCACAAACACTTAACTTTTCCCTAAAAGCTTGGCCAAACATCTCAACTCTCTAAAATAAGCACTTCAAAAAAGAAACTTTTGGCTTCCCAGAAGCTTGGCCAAACATGCTATAAATCTAGTGTGCATACATAGTTCTTTTTTTGTTTTCTTTTCATTTTCCCCAAAGGTTACATAGCATACAACTCTTCATGAACAGATGGGGATATTAAGATACTGTATCATCCATCAACTAATATTACCCCATCAAACAGATTGTAATATCACAAACTGAACTTCCCACTTTCCTCAAACATAAATGAAACAAAATCCACAACATTAAAACTTTCATTTTCCATACCAAACCCCCAAACCATTTCACACAGAAAGGAAACAACATAATTTGGAATAGCACAAGAACAATAACAACATACCCCGTGTAATCTGGAGAGGGTAGAGTGTAAGAAGACCTTACCCCAACCTCATGGAGATAGAGAGGTTGTTTCCGAAACACCCTCGAACAAGTGCAGCAAATCAAAGTATTTATGAAAAAAGGGAATACGGCAGTGAAGAAAGCACTACAGAGCATTCAGAAAAAAGAAACAAGACAAGCGAAATAATGTGGTAATAGAAACACAATAGATAACAAATGGTAACAGATATCAGAAGCAAGAAACTACATGTATAACACTAACACTACGCCGGATACAGTGCTCCCAGACTCCCACCAAGCCTAATCCCACCATAACGCAAGTCAAAGCTCAACTACCTACTACTCTTCTACCCTAATCCACTACCTCCATACTCTCTTATCTATAGTCAAGTCCACATTAAGTCAAAGCTGAATAGCACAAGAACAAAGGGGAAAAAATTGAATCTTGATTTTACAAAAAAACAAAATAAGGAAGAAAAATATAGACAACAACAAACCACCCATAACCAAAGAAAACCTTAAATATCAAAAACCCATGTCACATTTTTACTAAGAAAGAGAAATACAAAACCTCAAAAGAATCACTTGAACTTAACTTTTCCACTTTCCACTTTCCTCAAACACATAGGAAGCAAAATCTACAACATCCAAACCTTCATTTTTACAAAATCAAACTACCAAACCATTTCACACAGAAAAAAAACAGCAATATTTAACAACAGCACAAGAACAAAAAACTGAATCTTGAAACGTATAACAACAAAACCACCCATAACCCCTCATGAAAAACCTTAAATATGACAACCCCATGTCATTTTTTGCACCAAAACGCAGGAAAAAACACATTTTTTACCGAGAGAATCGCTAGAAATGTACTCTGAGGATTTCGGAAGAATCTTGTATGAGAATTGAAGCTTGAATGATTGATGAGTAACGAGCAAAGAACTTTGGGTTTTTTGGGGTTAATGGAAGAGGGTTTATGATTCTATTGGTCGATTTTTTATTTTATTTTTATAATATGGTGTTCGGGTCAGCTTGAGCACACCTCGATTAATTTCATATGATATATGTCATCTTTCACGAGCAACACGTACTAGATTGCTTAAATATGGATAAAGATTTTGTTGGAGTGGTAACTATAGTTTGATTTACGTGGTACTTTTCGTTGAGAATCTTAATTTAGTCAAGCTACAAAGCAAATATTGAACATGAAATGGAAAATTAAAAATATTAGTCTCATGACTCTCATCCAATTTTTCAATATAATTAACAATTACCTTCATGTGAAATTTTTTGGCTCGAATTTTGATTAAATCGTGATTCAAAGAGAATATCAAACACCACATGAATAACAAATATTATCCAAACATAATTAACAATGCGTATGATAGGAAAGGTTTTATTGTCCTTCGAAATGGCTTAGTTGGTTTGGAGGATGATGGTATCAATCCTCTCTCAATGACCACTGAGTCGAGTTTGTAGCAAAAACCTTATTTAAGTTGAACTTCAATACATATGTTGAATACCATATTAAAAGAAGGAAAAAATGAATATTGTCCGAAGAATTAACAATCCTTTTTTTTCCTGGTAAAAATCAATTGACGTATTAAAAGGATAATGTCAAATTTACATCTATATTTATTTATTTATCAATCCATTAGTTTTTTATCCTATTCGAATTTTCCTTTTAATTATCTTCCGATAGTTTAACTTATTCAAAAATAAATAAAAAATTGTGTGAATACTTTTTCGATAGCATTTATGACACTAGAAATGCAAAATTGGTGAATGTGTTGTTTTAAAAGTAAAAAGATCTTTATAACCATAAATTATAAGAACATATAGCTCGAAGCATCCCGTGTCGGGAAAAAGAGTCACACACGGTGAAATGTAGACCGTCTGCACTAACAAAAGCATATGTTGTTGATTGCACGACGTTAGCTCGTGACTTATAAGTTATACGGAGATAATTTTACCTTTGCTCTGTTTGGGGTCCTCTTCATTTCTGAAAAAGTAATGGGAAAAAAAATGTATCTCATCAAATAATTCAATGTACAAGTATCAAACGTTCACAAAGGGTCCATATGAAGGGCCGGATCCAAATGAATGAGATATAGATAGTCTGCATCGATACAAGCATCAGTAACTAATTTCACGGCTAAAACAAGTGACGTATAAGTCATACGGAAACAACTTTATAGTTACAAACTGTTACATATGCAAAGCAAAATTGGTTTTGCTACATTCATGTTAGAGTCTATTGAATCATTCTAGTTCAAGTAAAATCAGAACATTATGTTAAAGCGGAGAGTTTCAAGGTTTGAATGCGAAGAAAGCAAACTGTTCAACCAGTATCCACACCTCTACTCTACTTTTATCGTCAAAACTGGAATAGCTGATGCTGCTGCGAGGTAGCCATAGGATATGATACTTCAAAAAAGGAGGAGATTATGGAGAATCAGACAAAAAGAAAGTTCAGCTTTAAGTTACCACGCGTCTCAGGTGAAGGGGTAGAAATTAGAGAAGAGCAAACTGCCGAGCAAGATGTAAGCTGCACAATATGTCCAAATAATGTATCCCCATCTCTTGCTAAGACGAGGAGATGCCATGACATATGAGCCAAACCAGTAGAGAGGAGGGCTGGCAGATAAGAATCGTGTAGAAACCTGTCAAAGTGATCGGAAGAGAGTCAGATATAGGTTTTGCCCAGGGTGATATCTAGGTTGACAAACTTCCTAACTTGAGATGAAACTAAAACTTTCAATCAACTAGATTCAGATTCTCATACTCAGACAGCAGAGTTGATGCACAAAAGGAAAAAGTGGAGAAGGGAGATAATCATTTCGTGCCAGAGGACAATGTGAGCACGAAAGTATAAACCATGTCCATTACCAGAACATGAAAGAAGTTCATCAGCTGAAGAACTCAAGACTCCCCAGAAGAAGTTAAGTCTGTGTTTAGATTACAAGAACTTTTCCCTCTTTCATTCCCACACAAAATCTTCTAATTTCAAATAATTCAAGATTTTGCAGAACTTAATTAGAGTGTGGCAGAGATTTTCTCACCATTTTCTCCACAAGAAAAATAAAAGAAAAACAGAAAAAGCTAATTATTACTCGCAAATCTAATCTTCGACTGAGCAAAGGGACTTAAAATAGCTGGAAAGGGGAAAAGTATAATATGGAGGCAAAATTCCTTGTTGCAATTATTCCTGAGGTAAAAAGGGGGTTAAAAGGGAAGATGGGTTGTATATTTAAGTTAGTTCAACATACGTTTAGTAAAAGGAGAAGGGTTGGGCTAATTGGAAATACTAAAGGGAAAGATTCAGTTCAATAATAGTTATCCCACCATTAAACCAAAAGCTAGGAAAATTCACTCCTAGTAATCACGTCAGTTTAGAAAAAGGGAAAGAGGTCAGCCAACCTGTACGTGCATGACCAAAAAAGCCGTTGCAACCATGAACACAAGGTGTAGAATGAAGGGAACAAGAATAATTGGTTTCAATCCTGGATTCTCTGATGCTTCATCTTCTGATGGCTGTACCACGTAGTTCTCTTCTCTCACAGCTGGTTTTCGCCGTCTAAGAGAGTCACCTATCAAAAGTGAAGTACACAATGAGCATTATCTTCACATTACAAAATTTTGAAATTGAGTCCCTATAAGAATGTGATGAAACATATAACCACTCATTTTTATATGAGTTGGAAAGAAATAAAATCATATTAATTCACAGATAACAATGTACATCTCATCACAAAGTGTAGCAACATGAACAAGGAGATCACCAGAGCAAGGATTAGAAGTTTAAATGGAATGCAAACATTGAAAGGAAATGCTAGACAAGGAAAACTACAAGTGTGGGCAAGTGTATCTGAAGTCAATGCATAACCGCACAACATTCAAAATGCTCAATCATAAGCAGAGTACCATCTTTGTTATACCAGCTAGTAAGATTTAGCAGTGGCCATATACTAGACCAGAAAATTGATGGTCCATCGTTAGTTGTAATCAGGAAAAACAGAAACTTTCTCTCGTACATGATAAAAGCATACATCTTATGGAAATGATTTACTTATCAACCTATACCTTGCCCTGCATCAGATCTGTTTTCCGATGGAAAGCCAACACTCTTGGATCCTGCACTTCTCCCCGGAGGCATGGATGAAGCAGCACTTTCTTTATTTGGAGAGGATTCCCGAAAACCAAGTGAGACAAAAACCTCAGGCCATAGCTTCACATAATGTATGATTGTGCAGAGTGCAAGAGATAATATTGGAGATGCAAGAACAAAGTTTGGAATTTGTTTTACTTGAAAATACTTTAAGAAACCCACTCCCCTGAGAAAGAAGAGACAGCAAAGTCAGCCTCAGCTCTTGGCGGCAATCAACATTGAGTTTAGCTGAGGATACTGGCGTTTTAATTTTACTTTTTCTACTCTCACTTTTCTTTTTATCCTTTATTTTTTTGGTGTCTAAGCTAAAATAATGCATGAGAATGATATCTATCAATAAGGACTATCTTGGGTATCACAAATCAGTTAAAGCACCAATGAGCGTTTACATGAACCTATTTCCTGTGACTACTGTCTGGCATCACCTTTCCTCACCAAAGAAATTAAACACAGCTACACAGGGTGAGTAACCGGTGGTCACTTGGCCTGACCAATCACCAATGAGAAATTTTCCTTTCTAGATAAATGTTCATTGAGGTCGTAGGGGCCCACCAGAGCCCCACCCAAGTGGCATCTCAGTTCAAATAGATTGCAAAAAGTTAAAATTCAACCATACCTTAAAGAATTTTTCTGCACAAAAATTAACAGAAAAAGAAAACATTAAACAAGGAATATGATATAAATGGCTAAAAGTGGGAGATTGGAATGTGAGGGGAAGATCAAGATAGCTTTTAAGCCATCTTCTTTATAAATTATTAACAGAGAATATAGAGGCAACTATGGGTCTAAACCTTGAGTAATTATTCTAGGGTATTATGACTTTCTAGAAGTACAAGAAATAAAAAATTGTTGTGGTATTAATCTTAAAATGAAAACAATCGTACACCCAAAGTTTCAGCACAATAAGATCAAATGTAATTTAATATCTACCAGATCAAATGTAATGTGGAAGAGGCAAGTGAGAGTTTGAAAAGGTAGAAAAGGTACCAACATACCAATAACGGCTTTGAATATAGTTGTAGAGTAAAGGAAGTCTTGCCTTGCACCAAGGTCTCATTTCATCTGAAGTGCCTCCCACACACATATTGTAGTAACCATAGGCTTGAAAAGCAATAAATGGGGAAATGATAAATAAGCTACGCAATGCCCCAGAAAGAAGAACTAGCAAGGTCCCCTGGCAACATGTGGAAGATTTTGTCTGAGTAATCTTAAACAACCAAAACATCACTTTCTCTAGAGCTATATGCTATATTTGTCAAATTCCGAGAACAATTGATGCTCAAACAAATGATAGTTCATAATAATGAAAACTACGAAGTAAACATAACGCAAGCCATTGAGACCTAACGTACTCCCTTATCCCCAATCTACGTACGTCTTTATTCTATATTGGAACGTCCCAAAAAGTTGAGAAATTCTTTTTCATAAATTAGTTTACACTACTCTCACAGAATTCTGCAATTTATGTTCTTTTAACTATCAAATATAATATGCTAAAACAGTCAAACTGACAACTTAAACATCCATCTCCAGTCAAATAGTGCAACATAATATGGCAAGGAGGGCGTTCTATAAGGAGCATGAAACTCCAAAACAACTTTGCTCAACCACCCTTAAGTTTACAAATATGGGATTTAACAAGAGTATTGGTGATCAGTTATTTTATTTCAGATCAAAAGAAGAAAACTAATCTATGGAAAGGAGAGAAAAAGGAGTAGTAAGGCGTTTGAGTTTGAAAAATATTTGAGGGAGATAATGAGAGGAATAAAGTGGGAGGAGATGGAGGAATTGGTGCAAAAGCATGTACAAAATAAGGAATTAAACTCAATATTAATTCCTTTCCTATTTGTCCTTTGGCCAACAAAATGAGCAAATTTGAATGCCTTAGTCTCTCTCCTCTGCCTTTTTTTTTTTTTAATTTTATATATCTCACATTAGAAGCCTCTTGGTTTCAAAGTTGACCTTCTTGAGGTTAGATTAATAACTGTAACCCTGCTTTAAAAATCGTGGTTGAAAAGCCTGACAGGCTCATCATCCATGAGTATATTTTGTTACCACTCATGGCATGCCAAGTTAAATAGAACTCCCTGAAGCTCCTTGGGAAGTAGTGTGCCAACTACAGCTTTCACAAACTCACAGTGAACAGTGCAGCTCAATTAAGAATGAGCATCTGCCACTTCTTCATATAGTGAGAACAATCATACCGTACTAAGCACTGATCCAGAAAAAAGATTGCATTAGTCAAGGGAAGAACAGCAACAGAGCAAAACTTACACCAGCATTTTTTCTAACAAAAGCTGCTTTATAGGACCTATGCATTGTCTGGAAACAAATATAGCCAGCATTAAGCACTCCGTTTGACCTTGCAAATCCAGTGAGAGCAAGCCAAAGTGTTGCAATGTTATTTGAACCCCTCATGAGATAATACAATCCTCCAATGGAACACAAAGCATACATACTCTCAGTATATCTGTGAACAGACAGCACAGAACATACTCATATCAAGTCTTCATAATATGAGGCGAATGCAAGGCAAGACAAAAGAAAATACATTGATGAGTAGAATATGGAGGCGGGATTAAGGCAAAACAATATTGTAGCTCTCAATGCCACCTCGGAATCCTTCAAGATAATAGCTGAGAGCCTGTGAACCAATAACATAAAAAAAGATAAGCAGATTTAAAAAAGCAAATAATTTCATAAATGTGCAAAGACAGTGTGAATCTGATGTATTATATAAGAATGAATATAACATATCATTATGAATATGTAAGTACCAATTGAGTAGTTTGTGCAAACAAGTGGAGAATGACTATCCAGAAACCATCAAAGGACTATGAGATCGCTCAATTAACACACTTGGCCTTCAATTCATCTCAAAAACTTGCAGTAAAATACTTGCACAACTTCCAAAAACTCATATTTGGGTTTAGTTTAAATCACAATAATGCCACGATGTTCTCCACAAACAAAATTTCATATAAACTACCCTATCAATTTCAAACTAACTTGAATGAACATTTAACTTAGAGACATCAATCAATCCAGTCAAATCTTCTAATGGTTGTTATATGAAAGCGTTACACCAAATAACCCATATAGAAAATCAAGAACAATGAAACAGCTGAGCAGGGTGAAGCCATGTACAAATAAAAAGTGTTCTTGCCATATAATGCAAAGGACATCTGAAGTCCAAAATTCGAATCCATCATTCATGAGCTTATAGCTTTTAAGTTTGAGAATATGATTGCTGCTTCAATTGCAAGACACTTTATGGGTTTGCCCACTGCAAGCCATTTTTCACTTTTCCTCAGAATGCCCCCAAAAAAAAATCCTTTCATTATGTGATGTTCACACACCAAAATAAAAGGTCAATTATACTGAGATTTAATTAGGAAAATATGAAAATTTATAGCATTTGAGCTATTGCAGATGTTCAATAATTTAGATTATTGAAAACTAAATTGATATTATACTTTTGGAGATATCCCAAAGCATAGCTTATGACTTATAAAGACCATCCTTGATGTTCCGGCAAATCAGTGATAGCGAGATAGAACTAATTGTGATATCAATAAGGATCTTAAATACAAGTGTCAGGAGATCTTTCATTTTCATGTATCAATGGTCAGTAATATATCTTCAAAGTCATAAACTGATTCCACAGTCAAAATTCTACATACTGCAAAACAGTTACATGTTTAGTGTCAATCCAACTTATCAACTTTCATGCACTAACGTGGAAATTTTAAGAGTCCTTGCTATCCGATTCTTGAGATGTTGTGGCATTGAATACTTAATTTAAGCCTAGGAGTTTCTCCATATGACAGAAGGAACATACTTTCGTAAAGATGTAAACTTACTAAAACAAAATTGGACATTACCTGTAAAGATAAAAAGAAGCCAAAACAAATGCAAAGTTATTGAGCACATAACCAGATAATCCGAGAACAGCTCTCTGTCCAATAAAAGGTATCAATGGGGCAAACACTGCAAAAACAAACATTCAAGAACTTTTTTCAATATAAGAAGTAATAATTGCCAAAAAAAATAATTTAAAAATACTGACTTCACCACGAAAACGGGAAAAGGAAAAATACCTGCACAATGAGCATCATTCTTAATGAGCAAGATACAACTTTTGAAGCATGACATGTAACAGATCAGTGATTTCACAGTTTATCTATATCTATACTGTTAAATGTCAATCCTGTTGTTTACATAGTCTCTATTAGAACCTTTATGCGTAGCGGAATAGTGACACCATGTTTATCTATATCTCTATCATGAAATGTCTCTCTCTACCTTTCAAGATAGGGGTAAAGTTTGTATACACCTACTCTCTCCAGACCCCACTAGTGGGATTACACTAGGTATGTTAATTACTATGAAATGTCAATCCTGTAGCTAAGTAGCTTACATAGTCTCTCTTAGCGCCTGTTTGGGCGCACGGCTGCTTTCAAGTAGTGCTTTTTCAAGTGATGTTTCTAAAAGTATTAGTACTTTTTAAAAGTCTTCGTAAGCACTTCTTCAATAAGCATTTGATGCAATTAGCTTACAAAGCATTTTAAATTTTTGCATTCACAAAAACAACCATAAAGTACACATTTTTTTATGCTTCAATGCGATAACAAATACAAATTGCCTTTTGGAACAACTCGAGGAGGAGGTAGAGAGGTTGTTTCGGAAAGAACCTCAGCTCGAGTAACACACACCAAGAGCAGCTAAAACGAAAATACAGAAGTATGCTTATGATAAAAATGCGTGCATGCTTATAAATTATAATATGCTAGTATTATTAATCCACAAAATGATTGAAAAAAAAGAGAATTACCGGTTCGTGAAAGCAAAGAGATGCAAATCGGAATCAGAGGAAAAAAGGCGTAGTTCTGTTCATACTCATATCCACACTGCGCAATTCGTACAAAGTACACACTATCCCAAACAATGCTATCCTCGATCACCGATGCCAATCGCGGGAGGAGAACCGGCGGCGAGTCGGATTTCAAGTAAGAATTTGAACCGGAAAACAAACCGATAATGGACGTGGTGTTGGAGAGGCAGCTAGGGTTTATAGAAGCGGAGGTATCGTAAGGGCTGAGCAGTGATCTCCATAGAACTATTAGGGAGATTAGAACGAGCCTTGAAATGACGGCGTATTTGAGAACGAGACGAGTGTGGTGATAATGGAGATCGGCGGAGGATTTTCCGGCCATTTCACCGGCGGCGGAGAAAGGAGGTTAATGGTGGCTTTAACTCGTCGGAGAATTTAGGACGGCGATTGTGTATATAATTATGCTAAACGGAAAATTGAAATGTTAGTTAAGCAAATATTAATTTCCTTTTTAAAAAAAATAAATTAAAGTTAATCATTAAAAATAAAAATATATTTTCCTAATCATGGCAAAAATTATTCAAAATGTTTATTGATCGTTGTTTTGTTCGGTTTAATAATATTGCTTATCCTAGTAAGTTTACGAATATATTTAGAGAATAACATTTTTGTGAAATTCGTTCAGTAACATTCATAAGATAAGGAATAACAAATTAATTTCACGATTTTGGATGTTGTTTTAACAAGCGTCAATCCTCGTAAGGTTTACATGTAATTGATATATGGTTATGCCAAAATTGTCAATAAATGATTTAGGTAATCGTAGATGTGTATCGTTAATAATGATATCACTACATGTTATAGCAAGCTACTAGCATTATTCATTGTATAACTAATGTGTACTTATTATAGGCGATTAGCTCTAATTATCTTTTATGTAACTTGATAATATGGAGAATTATTTATAAAATCAGCGAATAAAAATTAAATTGAATGAGAAATTAATGTTTTATTAGCACGTCTTTCTCAAAACATCACTCTCTCACCCTCATGGTATGTCTTGATAAAAAAAACATGATTACATCTAATATATAAAGAAAAGTAACATGAACGCAAGATATGTGTCGTTAACACATATTTATATCATTTAATTGCAACTTTGCTGCATTTTCTAGAATCTTGAATTTCAAAATTCAATTTCGTTTTTTTTTCTATTTTAACGGCTAACAGTAAACTATTTGATTTAATATATCAATACTAATAAAAGGTTAGAAACAAGAACTTCTTTTATCGATGTATATGCTTTCACGTTGAGGACATTTTTGGAATTTCAATATCTAAATTTTAAAAGTGTTTTATAGATGTTTTTCTGTTGATAGTTTGGTCCAAGACAATAAAAGATTTTTTGTCAAATAAGTAGAATTCAATATGAATGAAATATTGATAACGCTATGAATTATTTATAAAATACGATAATGTGTCATTTTCCGAGACTAACTAAAAAAAAATATGTCATATGACAAAAAAATATATATAATGCCACTTTTAATATAATTTGTTGGGCCCATGCTAACACGTATTTTGCGTATATCAAATAAGTGCGAATAAATACTTACCACGTGTCCATTGTAGAAGTGAGTACAACTAGTAGGGTCTATATATATGTAGAGCTTATTAGAATCTCAAGCTAGTATCTTCTCACCAGCTTGGCTGACTACAACTTGAATCACTCAACATCTTTCAAGTGTTAAAATAAAATAATATAGAAATAATCGTGACTAATAAAGTTGTTGTCACGTGATCAAAATGTCATAGATAGCATTTACATAAATATATGGTTAAACTGTATATAATAGATTCTTGTGGTCAGGTCTTTCTTAGGCTTTTATGATAACAGAAGCTTAGTGTATCAGATTGTCTTTCTTTTTTAAGTAAAAAAGTTATTCCCACTCGATGTTTTGTATCTATGTTGTTATTATTGTTTCTTTCTCGTAGATTTTACAATGTCTTTCTTATTAACTTTTCTTCAGTGTCTTCTTCTTCTTTTACTTGAGACTGATGCACTTGAGCCGAGGGTCTTTCGAAAACAACATATCTACCTCCACGAGATATTAATAAGATTTGCGTACACTCTATCATTTACAAGCTCTACTTAATGAGATTTCACTGACTATGTTATTGTTATTGTCGTCGATGTCTAGTATCCACTATGAACAAGTAAATTGGTATGTGGCAATGCCACTACGTTGAAAAGTTTAATGATAATGCTAATACGTTGAAAAGATTCACCTCGAAGGTAAATTACTCTTTATCAAATATGACTTTATATTCAAGATTTAAATCTAAAATCTTTAACTAAAAATAAAAAAGTATTTATTACTTTACCACAATCATTAATGTGATACAATAGTAATGTTTAATGAATGAAACTTTAAAAGAACAGCTTTGAGTTTGTTGGATTGGACATTATGGGCTTTTATTACATTTTTTTGACAGTTGGAAGTAGTTGTTCCTTTCATTCATGTGGTAGTCCTAGCTGTTTCTTTAAAGATATATATATATATATACATTGATTATACACTTATTATATATTGTATTCGTGTCGAGATTTTCAAAAATAATTTCTCTACTTTTGTAAAGGAGTAAATTTGCATGTATGTTATTATTTTCAAATTCAGAATGACACTGAATATGTAATTGTTGTACACACACTAATAACGATTATAATGTGTTACAGTTAGATAGATAAAAATCGAGAGAAAGCCAAAAATACTCCCTCATCTTTGGGTTAAGATTCAAAGTCATTCTTGAGTTTCACATGGAGCACTAATAGTCCTTTATGTTTGTAATATTAGTGCACTTTTGGTCCTCCTTCAAAAAATTTCCTATTTTTTAACATTGATTTTATTCATAATTTATGTATGGAATGTTTAATCGTCATTTTATATATTTAGTAGAAATAATAACTCCATGTGGAGATTGTGAGAAGAAAAACACATTGTTTTGTTTAGTAAAAATCGTATTGCAGGTAAAGTCGAGAGGTTCATCACGACGATTTCACGTGCAATATTACAAATTTTTCTTTTCTTGCAATGTCATATGTTAAAATATTCTTAGTTTAGCTGCAGTAATATTTATACTGAACTAAACAAGGTGTTCTTGTTCTCACTTTCTCTCACATAGAGTTATTATTTCTACTAAATATATACAAAGACGATGGGACATTCCTTACATAAAATTATGAACAAAATTAATGTTAAAAAATATGCAAAAGTTTAGGGGAGGACCAAAAGTGCACCAATAATGCAAACATGAGGGACTATTAGTGCTCCATGTAAAAACTCAAGGATGACTTTGAGTCTTAACCCAAAGATGAGGAACTATTTTGGGCCTTCCTTGATAAAAATCATCTTTATAGTCAATTATTGGCTGAAATTGCGGAGATCAAGAAGTTCCTTCGTCTCTAAAAGGATTGTTTAGTTCAAAACAAGGATATTTAAATATAAGGGTAATGCTAAATGGCCATAAAATTTGGCCAGAATTTGGTCAGAAATTTTAAAAAATTATAATATCTTTTTTATTTTAAAATAAACTGATCTTTTTTCCATTTTTTAGTTAAAATGTATTAAAGTTAAAAGGGTAAAAATATTTTAAAAGGTAAAATAACATGGATAAAATATCATTTTGGCCAAATTTTCTGGCCGAAAGGATTTTTCCTAAATATAATTAAGCCCTAAATGAAAAGTTTCCTTTTTTTAATGAAAGATATGTGGTTAAAAAGTAAATCAATAATTATTATGAAAATTTAATGCATTTTGAGCAGTTGGAAGTTAAAATTCCATTAAATATGATGCAGACTTTTGCCCTAGATATTAGGTATACGTATATTACCCTTATGCTAGGTACATTCTCTATTTACTAATTTGCGTGACATATTTAGAATTTCGATCGTTAAATTTTTTAAATTTTGATTTAAAATTTAGATATATATAATTTTAAGTTTAATATTTAAAAAAATATGTAAAGAATATTACACACCACAATAATTAATTAGATATAGTGTGGACATTAATAATTATTGTGAAAATCATGATCGAGTTTCGTTAATTATTATGAGAATCACGATCAAATTTTTTAATCAAGAATGATCGATGTGATGTGTACATTGATAAGAATATCTAAAATTTTAATATAGAATATGATGTGATGTGCGTAATTCCGTAATGAAACTCTTGATAGAGATTAGAAAATGTTTTCTCTTTAACGTGACTTACGCGATGCGAATTTGATTATTTGTAAATCCAATACGAGTATCAAAAAAGGCATGTCGAAGATGATCTCATACTTTAGGGTATGTATATTTTTTGTCTATTAGTTATTAGTAAATTTTAATTTTTGGTTCTTATGATAAATGACTAATTAAACATATCTTCGATTAACTAAATTATATGCTTTTGGTTCCTTTATGTAATGTTATATTTACACTACTTTTATAATTTTATATACGAGGATGATAACCAATATTACAAGTTCAACGTAATACATGAATGATAAAATAACGTAATGGTCAATAATTCGTTAAATTTGTAAAGATTCATACTCGAAGAGATAGCTCCAACGATATAATCAACAAGGGTCGTAGTGAATTGGTTGAGATCCCTCTACCCAACCAAAGCTCTATGGTTCGAGCTACGAGAATGGAATTTTTTTTATTAGTGTGTCTCCCCAAAAATGAACCATGCAACACATAAAATGAATTTAATCGGACTCTAATATAGATATTGAGTGAGAAATCAAGAAAAGAACCTCCAAATATAAGTTTGGAGATTTAAAATTTTGGAGAGAGTTTAATTGAAAGGTATATTATTATGCTAAATTATTTCAAATTTTATTAACTAGAGAAAATAATGGGACCTAATAAGATTTTTAGGTTGAGCTAATCATTAAATTTAGCATTTAATGATAAATAAATAAGGTGACCCATGATCACAACCAATTTAATCAAATGAACATTATGGATACAATTTTATTATTTTCTCACAACACGTGTTGGATTTTAGTTGCAATAAATTGATCACTTTTTCCATAAATACATTATTAATTAATAAACAAATAATTTCTATCCCTAAAATATAAAATATTCACTGCTAATTCTATTTCATAACATATTAGAGATAAATTGTTTTAGAAAAAAAAAAAACATGTTAGCTATGAACTATTTAGCCCTATCTATTAACGACAAATTTCGTAATTAATTTCTATCCTTTATAAATTATTCATATATTTAACAAGTTGTATTAGGTAATTTTTCACATTTTTTAGTTACTAATCTCATTTGTTATTAAGTATTACATGTAATTATTTTTTAAGGCGTTAATAAAGTATTATTTTTTTAATGAATTTTATAAAATACGAATTTGACTCGAAACAAAATAGCACATACCAAAAAAAAAAAAAAATCCTCTTGATTCAAGATCATGAATAGATCCAAAATTAGTCAGGATCACATGTTCATTGAATTATAAAATAAAATATAAAATTATTAATTAATATAAAAAAATAATTCTTCTATCACATGAGAAGAATATTATGATCCAATCTAATAATCCATACACGAGTACTTCTGTGATCATGTCAAACTGGAAAAAATATTTATTTTTCTCTTATAAGAGAGATAAAAGGCAAATATGGATTCGAAATTTGAATTTTATTAGTTCGAAATTTTAGCATAATGTGTAACTTTATGAGTTTTGAATTTTAAAATGATAATAATTGGATTTAATATTTAATAAAATCTCAATATAAGTACATTGTTTAAGCAGAAATTACTGAGTTTATTTGAATCCATTTATTTAAGCATGTCGTTTCACTCTTGGCTGAAGGGTCATCAGTACATTTAGCTCTTCTCTTAATTGAAGGACGATCCGTTGAACCCTCTTCACTGAAAATTATTCTATATATAGGTCAAATATTACTTATACTTATATACAAATCTTGAAAGTACCCTTAAATATTTTTAACGAAATTTCTGATTACGTCAGTAATTGAACCTGTATCCAAGTGTTTAGCTTCTTGCTCCACCCCCAACTTGGTCAGATATTGAACTTCCCTCATCAAAAAATTATATTATGCACATATGTTAAATATTATTCATATAATTATATACTAAATCTTGAAATTACTCTTATATATTCATTAATAAAACTCTTAATTTCTCTACTGATCGAATTCGTAACTTATATTGTGGATCTACTCAGACAAAAAGGATCACAAAAAAGACTCATCTAATAATAATTGTAATACTAAATGACAAATTTTATTTTTGTTTGGTCTAAATAACTAATTTTATGATATAAAATTGAGTTAATTAACTAACTATTATCACGGATTAAACATACTGTCACGGGTTAAATCTGGATTTATCACGGGATAACATTTGAATATATTAATTTTTGTTTTATATATTTGGATTTTAGTCCCCCCAAAAAAATAATCCAAAAAGAAAAGATCACAAAAGAACTATTTTTTTGAAATAAAATAATAAATATACGCAGCGTAAATTCATAATTAGTCGGATGTTGAAGTACTTGTTGTCGTCATAGTAATATATATAGATATCCTTACTTTTAATCAGAAGTTTTGAGTTCGAATTTTGGGAATGAAAAGATTCTCGATGGGGAGCACTTCTCATGACATGAACCTGAATTAGTCGGAATCCTAAAACAAATACTTAGTGTCATCAAGGATCGTGATGGAATGAATATTTCTTCAGTATTCTTAATCAAATATCTCGAGTTTGAGTCTATGAATAAAGAAAATTCCAATAAGAAACATTTTCCTTTTTAATGAGTCTTATGCGATACATATTCAAATTAATCAGAGCTTCAAAATGAGTATCGAATACCGGTGAAAAAAATTACTATGAAAATGGAAATTTTTGGAAGATGAAAGAAACAATTCATTTCTAATTATGGGTGTATTTTTAATTTTTTTTCAAGAATTGGGACCATTTGATTTAAATGCAGTAGGTGACATTGTTAATAAATAATGAAAATGTCAGAATAACTACTAGAAAACAACACACCAAGCAAATTATGTATTTTTAGATTTATTTTTACATTCATTAATAAAAAAAATAGTACTAATAAAAAAAATCAAGGTTATTCCAATCATTAAGGAACTAAGTAGAAAAAAAACATTTACAAATTGCAATTGGTGCAAAAAATGGATAAATTCTCTAAAAGGAGGAAAATATTAATTAAAAAGCAACTAGAAGTAAATAAATTCTATTGGTTCATAATATATAGATTTTAAAATAGAATTTCACTTATATAAATTAATATTATTAAAAAGATTTACATTATTTTGACCTATATATAATTGAGCTAGGTAATATGCCATAGTTTTCAAGTTACTAATTTCACTTTATATAAAATTATTTGTAGTTTCCCCTCTTAAATAATCCAAACGCTATAAAAGAGAGGATCTACTTCATAAAACTACATATTAACTAGGCAACATGTCGAATATTATAAAAAAAATCGTTGAGAGTAGAGTTACAATAAAACTCATCTTACAAAAAGTTATTAAAAAAAATACTTTGAAACTAAGTGAATAAATGAGATTTGATCATGAACTTTTTCTAGAGTAAAACATTATTTAAATAATTATATGTTAAAATATTGATGCAATCATACCAACATTATATCAAAGTTCATTAAAATTAAACGTGTTTGGACGAGATCAGTAGTGTTACTATAGGATAAATGATCCTCGGGAATGTCCTCGTGTTGCATGCCTCTCTATTTCTATGAGGTAAGAGTAAGGTCTGCGTGCATATACTTTAATCTTTTCTGATCCATCATTTATTATTTTTTATTGAATATGTTATTATTAAAATATTATAAAATAATGGGAATATAGTAACATTAGCACATATGAATCCTCTAAAGTCTATAACTAGACAAACTTTTACACTTCAAAAACCATACACAACCTATTTATTTCTTTCTCCTACCACACCTATTTTTCTCCATTCTTTTAGAACACATCACAATAAATACAATTATTGTCACAAAAACAAAGCATAAAAAGCAAACTTTCCCATCACTTATTCATTATTTTGTCTATACATCTTTCTTTCATACTCCCAAATTATTCCTTCAAAAAAAAAAAAAAACAAATTGTTCCAAATGAGTTCAAAAAAACTTGTGACTTTTGAACTTTCTTTCTTCTTCTTGATCTTATTATTAGGGTTTTTGAGTGCGAGTCTCGATAAAGATAGAGAAGAATGTGCTAACCAACTCGTCGGTTTGGCCACGTGTCTTCCTTATGTTAGCAGTGAAGCCAAAGCTCCCACACCGGATTGTTGCACTGGTTTAAAAGAAGTTTTAGACAAGAGCAAGATATGTCTATGTATCTTGGTAAAAGACAGAAATGACCCTAGCCTTGGTCTTAAGATCAATGCTACACTTGCATTAAACCTCCCTACTTTATGTCATGCTCCCCCTAATATGTCTAATGTATCTATGTGCACCGGTAAGTACATGACACGTGTTTTTTTAAGCGATTAATTTCTATATACTGATATCGAGCCAAATGGAAGATAATTATGAGTTACTATACATAAAATAAAATTAGTAACCTAAAAAATGAAAATACAAAATATATCAATTATATTGTAATTAGATTTATTTTGAAATTTGGAGTTGTGATTTATTTTGCAGATTTGTTGCATTTGGCACCAAATTCACCAGATGCTAAGGTTTTTCAAGATTTTGCAAAAAATGCAAAAGGAAGTTCTGCTGCTCCATCTGCACCAGGTAAAAAAAAGAAGAAAATCAATCAATTTTTTTAAATAAATTTAAATTAATTTTTTTTTTTGTCTTTATCATTTATCTTTCTGTTTCATTTTATACAACCTTTTTTCTTTTTTTAATCTGTTTAAAAAATAATATAAAACATTTATTTATATATATAATAAATCTTTTAAAATTTTAACTTCATATTTTACCCCTGATGACATGCTCTTATAGTCAGCGTCAGAGCTAGGAGGTTGTAACTTGTAAGAGATTCATCAACATCTTTTTTTTTTTGAAAACTAAACTTTACATATAAGAGATCGAAATTATTTTTATGTATCTATAGATATTGGATTCCCTTGGTTTTATTATTGCTTATATTGCCATAAAAATGTCATGTCGTATCACTACCACATAAAGGAATCTTTTTTGAGCTGCTACAGTCTGTCAGTTTGTTGTTGTCGGTAATCATTCTAAATTGATGGACGTTTATCGATTTTATCCATCGAAAAGGGTTTTTAATTAGTAGTGTGTCTATAACTAATACCACAAGTGTTTTTCATTTTAAACTTTGTGTTCAGTCAAACAGTATCGCGTTAAAATAAAGTAGAGTGAGTAATCTTTTTTCTTTTTTCCATTTTTGACCTTTGATTAATTTATTTTTTACAGTTAGTGGGAACTCTAGTGGAAAACCAGCAAATTCTTCAACAAATGATAAGAATGATGGAGGACATAAAAGGAGATGGATGGGATTTATGGAAATGACTATGGGCTTTTTGGTCATTTTGGTGCTTTCATATCTCACCTAACTTTTTAACACATAATTATTGTTTTTTTCAAAAAAAAAAAAAATCACATTTGTACTTTTACCTTTTTGTGTTTCCTTTTGTGTTGTTGGCTTTTATTAGTGTGTCTTTTGTTTTCTTATTTTGCAACTCCAGATTTGTGATCTTCAATTCTTTGGAATATCTTTGTTCTTTTAGCTATCAAAACAGAAAAATATATTTGCTATGTGTGAAAAACTTGAGTTATTATTTTTGGAATTTTTTTTATCCACATTTCAATATTCAGTATTTTCATGAAGGCTCGATTAATATGTACACTTCAAATCGAATAGTGAAAATCTGAATTTGAGTGTGAGGTGTGGGATGTGGTGATAAATGGAATGAATTACCACATTATTGACGGATGAAAACTCTGGGCTCCTTATATGGTTGATCCTAACTCACATCTAAAAGATAGTCTACGCCATATAAAAAATCCAAGGTTCTC
Source organism: Solanum acaule (assembly GCA_036250505.1). Lineage (NCBI taxonomy): Eukaryota > Viridiplantae > Streptophyta > Magnoliopsida > Solanales > Solanaceae > Solanum > Solanum acaule. The sequence goes on along the minus strand of JAJOOR010004924.1, from coordinate 18,819 downwards.
GTGTGTCACCGATGTGGTATTCCATTCTATTCATCACCCCCTTCATCTTACTTCCAGATCCGAATATTCTTTCTTCAAGGTTCCATACTGTTTGCAACGTGCATATTCATGAATTGGAGGTATTTCCACCCTTCTTATCCGGGATACATTGGATTGGGCATGGCTCTGATAATCATGACACATTAGATTTTGGGCCTAACTCATAAAGAGAATTGTCCAAATCATATAAGCAGTCATGCTAGTTCTCGTCTATCATCGATGTGATATTCCATTCCGTTCATCAACTAATATTATGCTCGAGTCCAATAATGATATATGCAAGGTAAATTTTGTAAAGAGTTATATTTACTCAACTTTTATAAATAGGGACGAAATCTAAATATAGCCTAAAAATGAAGCATTTGTGTAAAATTGGACTGAAAAAATAGCCCAATTCTACAAAGTCTAAAACTCAAACTAGTCCATACACTTGGCCCGAAAATGTACCTAAGAGGGGTTGCTCATATGGTAATCACTCTTCACCTTCAATTTGAGATTGTGGATTCAAGTCATCAAGAGATCAGAAAAGGTAAAAACTCTTACGGAGAGGTAACAAAAAACTTCTTGAATGTGATGAATGGATTGTTAACAATAAACGTGAGTGTTTATGTTGCATGGTTAACAGGGCCTCGATAAATTTGTGCAATATAAGATAAGGAAAACAATATTTACTGTAATTTCTTATACACTATAGTCCGAATTTGCAACCTCTAAATTAAAGATGAATAAATCTTATCAATTCCATCAAAGTCTTGTGTTTGAATTTTGCGAATAGAGTTTCTTTATTGTTAATTTAAAGTCTTGTATTTGAATTTTGTGACTGAAAAAAATTCTTGTAGGACGTTTCTCCCTTTGACAAGTCTTATGATGTTATGCGATGAGAACTAAAACTAATCGCGATATCAAAATAGTTATCGAGTGAAAAAAAGTTCTTAAGTAAAATTAATATATGTAATTTTAAATTTCTCATTATTCATAATGACCTGATATACTGTCATACAGTATTTATGACTTGTTTTAAATCATAAATTTTATCTTCTTTTTTTTAAAAAAAAATCTTCATACTTAATAAAACACACATATACAAATTTGAACTAAAGAATCACTTGATACGCGGAATGAGATAAACAAAAATATGAAACAAATTAGTTTTGGCTAAATTGGCTAAAAAATATCCCTCCTTCCAAGAAATTGCACTCTTTTTGGCTTCTTTCTCCCATGTAATCACAAAAGTCCAAACCAAACCCATCCTTCTTGTTCTCATATTGCTTCTCCCTCCAAATTAATGTACACTTCTTTAAGCACAATGTACAACTATCCAAAGCACACCTACCTCTTCCAAAGTTCAATTTCTTCAACAAAAACATGGCTTTCCATTCAACACTCCTATATCTTCTTCAAGACTTAAACCAATAAAACTGTACCCCCCTCCGCCCCACCCCCAACCCCAAAAATTAAGGTACACCTCTTTAACAAGTAGGTACAACCATCTAAAGCACAATTTCCCTGTTCAACCACCATTCATGGCTTTCAATTCAAGATTCCATTTGGGGTTTCTTATTTTCTTCATATTAACCCCTTTTACTATCTCTTTCATCCTCAGCCCATCACCACAGCCAGAACCAAAACCCACAGTGTATGATATCCTCACAGTATATGGGCTGCCACGTGGCATCTTTCCAGACACTGTGGAATCTTATAATCTTGATAAAGATGGAAACTTTGAAGTATTTCTGAAAGCCCCTTGTTATGTAGAGTTTGAATATTTGGTTTATTATGCTGAAAAGATTAGTGGGAAACTAGGTATTGGGTCAATTACTGAGTTGGAAGGGATTGAAGTGAAAAGATTCTTGTTTTGGTTTAATGTTAAAGAAATTAGAGTTGATTTGCCACTTTCTGATAGTGTTTACTTTCAGATTGGTCTTGTTAACAAGAAGCTTGATATTCATCAGTTTGAGACTATTCATTCTTGTATGAAGAATGGATCTTTGAGACAAGTTCTACAGGTAATTAGTCTGCTTTCAAAGTTTTTGTCTTTTTGTTTTGTTTGATTGTATAGTCGATCTCGACTTGTTTGTGATTGAGTCGTAGTTGTTGTTGTTGTTGTTCTATTAAGAATATATGGTGTTGGGCGTGAAAAATTACACTGTATAATAAGCTATGTTGCTCAGATTCTCCAAATTGGGGATATTCCAAGATGCACTACTTTTGGAGGATCTAACACACACCTGCCTTTTCGTTTTGTTTAATTGTATAGCCGATCCCGACTTGTTTGTGATTGAGTCGCAGTAGTTGTTGTTGTTCTATTAAGAGTATATGTTGTTGGGCGTGATACAGGGGCGGAGCTATAGCCTAGTAAGGGTGGTCAGATGAACACCCTTCGTCGGAAAATTATATCGGGTATATAGGCAAAATATAGTCTAATATCTGGATTTGTATTAATTGAACACTCTTTGACACAGCAAAAGCAGATGGTCCAGCGGTAGGTGCACTCGTTCACTTCATGGAGGTCTGGGGTTCGATTCCCACTTGCTGTATTTTTTAAATACAAATCTCTTTTTAAACAAAAAAACACAGAAATTTTTGTGCACCTACTCATCGGTAAAAAAAATAAAATTTGTGTACCCACTCCGCCAAAAAAAATAATTATCAACTCTTTAAAGGTTGAACACCCTTGGCGAAATTTCTGGCTCCGCCACTGGCGTGATATATTACATTGTATATATAAGCTATGTTGCTCGGATTTTCCAAAATGGGGATATTCCAAGATGCACTACTTTTGGAGGATCTAACGCACACCTGTCAACATAGTATACTTTTTCTATCAAAGTTTTTGTCTTTGTGTTGTGTTTGAGAGTATAGCCGATCCCTATTTGTTTGTGATTGAGTCGTAGTAGGTGTTGTTCTATTAAGAGTATATGTTGTTGGGTGCGGAGCTAGAGGGACGGCAATTAAACTTTATATATAAGCTATGTTGCTCGGATTCTCCAAATATGGGATATTCCGAGATGCACTACTTTTGGAGGATTCAACACACACCTATCAACATAATATACTTTTTCTTTCAAAGTGTTTGTCTTTGTGTTCTGTTTAAGAGTTTAGTTTATATATTGCTAACAGTTGTTCGATTAAGAGTATATGTTGTTGGGTTCTGAGATAGAGGGACGGAAAAGTATACTATATATATAAGCTATGTTGCTCGGGTTCTCCAAATATGGGATATTCCAAGATGCACTACTTTTGGAGGATCCAACACACACCTATCAACATAATATACTTTTTCTTCCAAAGTTTTTCCTTTTCTGTTCTGTTTAAGAGTATAGTAAGAGTACTATATGTGTTCGGGGGTGGAGCTAAAGGGGTGGAAAATTACATTGTATATACAAGCTATGTTGCTCTGACTTTTCAGAACGTTGCCGCACCTATGTCGGATCCTCCAACATGCATTACTTTTGGAGGATCTGATACACACTGTCAACATAGTATATAAGGTCACTTTTTTGCACTAAAAGGTAGATTCTTTATTGCACTTTCCAGACTTCATTATTCGTCCAAGTAGAGCGTCTACTTGGTGTCTGTGTCTTATCCTCTAAATATGTTGCTGCACTCGTGTCGGATCCTCCAAAAAGGCATACCTTTTGGAGGATTTTTGACACACACGCAATATGTTTGAAGAGTCTGAGGAACAGAGTCTTTGAGTTTGCTGCAACTTCCATTTCAGGACTTTTTAGCCTTTCTTTAATACTTGGTAGAAAGGTCTGATCGTTTACTGGGGATATTTAGTCTCTGCTAACAGGATTTTGGGAATTCTGTTTACTCACTTTAAGCTGAGTATCCGTTTCCTGCTAGGATTGGAAATCCTGTATTTTACATAATCCATACGATTGAGTCCTTGAGTTTCTTAAATAGTGTAAAAAGAAGTGCTTCGATTGATTGCTATTTGAATCATACATGTTCTAAAAAAAGTTGAGGTATTCGTATTGTTTGTTGAGACGGACAAAGTCAGGAAAACCTCTGAAATTATTTCAATATTGAACCTTGGACATATAAGAGTTCTGAATCTTGTATTGGAATTTCATTTGCTGACAGATTAGTTTTCTCTCTTGATTGGTGAGTTTGGCGAAAAATTGACTGAGAAGAGAGTTGAATACTGCATATTAGGCAACAGATTGGGTAAAATGATAAAATCATCAGCCAACTTGTTCACATCCTCCATAAAGAACCACCTCATCGACGCGATTCTCTCTCTTTTCCCACCATCTTTCTCCAACCCCTTCATATTTGAAGAACCCTTTTTGTGATTGATCCATTTGAAACTTCTACGAGTGTTCTTCGCGCTTCTCCTGAGGTTGAAGAGTTGGTTAAAATGATAATGGATTCTTATCTAGTGAAATTTGTTGTTTGTATATATAGTTGCAAAATTATGAGTTTAAGATGTTGTTTCTTAGCTTTAAAGCATGAGTTTTTCAATGGAAAAAAAGTCAAGGAAGAAGAACTAGGGGTTGTTTGGTAGCTGGTTTGAAAATGAGTCGTGCAAGTATAAGTAACACCACGTTTGATAGCTAGTTAGAAGTTAAGTTCATCATGCATAACATTAATACGGTGTTTGATTTGCAATTCAGAAACCCGCACATCTTATACATGTATAAGTTATGAGGGAATCTATGGATTATGGATTATTTTATGCAGGATAGAAGTTGGAATAAGTAATACATGAATAACTTATCCCTGCATAAAATAACATGTAGATTACGTTATAACTCATCCATGTATCACTAATACATGTATAAACTCTAACTATCTACCGAACGACCCCTTGATGTTTGTAAGTTGTAACAAGAAGTTATCTATATTTGCAGCTTCCAGCTCCTGTCAATGATATGCAAATGCTTGTTACTGAGTAAATGGGAACAAATATGCAACTCAAGGTGAAATTAGCAATGGAAAAATGTACTGTTAGTTTACTTCATTTGTGGTGACATATGATCAAGATTAAAAATTCCACATGTGTATCGTTTATAAGACGATCTTTGTAGGATCATTTTCTTCTATTCAAATTGTGAAGGACTATATTAAATCATTTCGTCTATGTTTGATTACACATTAGTTGATGTATATTCCTCTCTTACACCACCCTTCCCAGTCGAGATGCATGCAGTCTGTTTCAGTATTTTCGATATGAAACATAATAAATATGTGAAAAGTTATTAAATATGTAAATATGAGTGTGGATTCAAAACTCTAAGTACTAGAAGTATTTTCTTTTTCCAATTATTTTCTGTCTCATTTTTAAAACTTACATGATAAATTAAGGTGAGAATACATTAATATTAATTAATCATACGTAATTTGACGTAAACATCGAACGTAAGTAGGCTCATTTTGTGCTGATATTATATAAAGATGTATTCTTAGTATTTAATCCATAAAAGAGAGTGATAATATAATACATCATGGACAAGTTAGGTATTTTTTTTTAAAATTTTGTTGTTTCCTCATAACTTCTTTTTGTAGTTTATAAATACACCCCACCATCTTTTCAAAGCCATAAAGTTGAAAATTACTTATTAAGACCCTAATCTTTTTCAACCATCCATTAATCTATTTATAAATTTATGTCAGTTTTTTGCACTAGTAATAAACAATTCTGCAACTTTCCTTTGAGATGCCTTTTTTGGGTTTCGATGTCTGGTATCTGCATTGGAGCCCGACTATTTCGAATTCGCATTGCGTAGGGTAGAGAACCACTCCCTATCAAGGATTTTTTCATACTCAGGACTCGAACCCGAAACCTCGGACTAAGGGAGGAGCAGCTTCATCTGCTGCACCACATCCTTTGAGATGCTAAACCATATAGAAAAACAAAAAACCTAACAATAAAAAAAGGGATCATAACACTTTTAGTCCCTTGATTATTGATAATTCTAATTTAGATCCTCTTAAAATTTGACAAATCACATTTTAACCTTCAATTATGTGAAATGTATGTATTTAGTCCCTTTGGGTAGGAAACATGTTACATTTGGACGATATTTAAAACATATTACCGTCAAATATGAAGTAACAATATAAGCGTAACATAAAACAGAGACAACTAAATGGACAGTTAATAATAATCACGAAGAAGTGGATAAAAATAATACATTTCAATTAATTGAAAGTTAAATGTGCTTAGTCAGATATCACAAGGACTAAAATTAAAATTTAACAATAACTAAATAAGTGCTTTGCCTTTTCCTTTTTGGCTTCAAAGTATTCATAAGAATGCCTTTCACTCGTGAATAAATTAACTAATCTTTATAACTTTCCTTCTTCTTTCCTTTCCTTTTTTCCCATGAAAAACTCATGCTTTAAAGCTAAAAAAACAAACAATTTAAACTCACAATTTTGCAACTATTTAAACATCAAGTTTCACTAGATAAGAATACCATCAACATTTAACTTAACTCTTCAACCTCCATAGAAGAGCGAAAAATAAGTTTCAAATGGATCATCATCATCATCACCAAGAAAATTCATCAAAAAATATGAAGGGGTTGCAAAAAGATGGTGGAAATAGAGAGAAAATCGCGTCGACGAGGCACAAGTTCTTGGTGGAGGATGTGAACAAGTTGGCTGATGATTTTATCAAGAATTTCAGAAAACAACTTAAGTTTGAAAGAGAAAAATCATTCAAGAAATTTCAAGAAATGCTTAATAGGGGGACTTAAGATCCATATATGATGTTTTGTTTAGTTGTTTCTTGTTTCCATAAATGTTGTGTTTTTTGCTTTTCTTGAGCTGAGGGTATATCGAAAACAATCTCTCTACCTATCAGGTAGGAATAAGGTTTACATACACTCTATCCTCCCTACACCCCACTTGTGGAACTATATTGAATATGTTGTTTGTTGTTGTTGTTGTTTAGTTCTTTCTTGGAATTGTAATGTTCTCAAGTGAAAATATATAGAATATTTGTTCTGTCATTCTTGTGAAGTGAAGTTGCCAAATGTGTTATAGATAAAGGTGAAATGTGTTATGATGTGATTGTGTGAGTTAGATGCACGTCACCAATTTAAACGTACAACAGACAAGTCTAATATATAAGTGGAGAAGGGTTGAGGAACAAGACTCTTATTGACCAAGTTTAGAACCGTTGCTTGTCCTCGATGATTTTTGGGTTATAAAAATAATATAATTAACAATAATAGTCAGACCAGAAAACTCTTATTGGTCCAAGAAGCTCACAAGCAGGATAAACACAATTGTTTTCAGGGGCGTTTGATAGAGTGTATAAGAATAGTGCCGAATGTAATGTTTTAATAATATTGGTATTAGTTGATATTAGTTCTGCCGATATTTGTTCCTATGCATTGTTTGGTTTGGTGTATTAAAAATACATAATTTTTATAATTAAAAAAAAAGTATTTGTTTACGAAAACATCCTCCACAAATACGGTGGAAGTGATGTGGAAAATGATTTAAGGGGAAACATGCTAATGCAAATATTAAAAACCAAACAACATATTAGTAATACACAAAGCTAATACATGCATTTTTTCCCCCTAATGCATCCTACTAAATGATCCCTTAGCATCTATGTTGTTCGGTCTCTCCAAAATGTTATCGCATTCATGTTGGATCCTCCAAAAATGCACTATTTTTGAAGGATCCAGCATGCACCGATCAACATTTTTCAAGAGTTCGAGCAACTTAGTTTAATAGCATCAACAACAATAACAGCTACGCCTCAAATCCCAAACAAGTTAGGGTCGGCCATATCAATCCTCAATAACCATATTTCCCCGTTTAAGCTTAGCTCATGTCATCATCATAATACCAAAACATTTAGCATAACATCTTCAATAAAAAAACTTTGGAATTACATTTAACCAAATGTCATCTAAAACATTTAGCATAACATCTTCAATAAAAAAAACTTTGGAATTACATTTAACCAAATGTCATCTAAAACATTACAACAAACAGGAAATTTGACGAATTCTAATGCGAAAAACGCAACATGTAACTCTTTCAAGATTTTACATTAACCTTTGCAAGCATGAATACAAACTCAGGCATGCCATGCAAAATCTTGAAAATGTCACATCACTGAACCTATCAATACCTGTTTCTACGATACCTTTCGTCGAAAAGCACAAGCTTTAGGACATGACACAGCCACTACGTTCTAACCGATCATAAGCGACATATTCAACAGCAGGGGCAGCAAGATCATAATGCTGGCTAGCAATGCCACTCCTATTCCAATTATATTGTGTACAAATCTTGAAAAGAAGGCAGAGAGAAGAAGCTAAGAAGCAGAGATTCCAGCTATATATCGTTCAAGTTCAATGACCAACCTATGTTCAAAATATGGTATTCTAAGACGGGAAACTATCAGTGAAAAACTACAGGCCAAAAGGATACACAAAATATAGAGCTATCTGATCTTTTCATGCAAAGAAACAACCTCATTTTGTACTTCCAAATTCTGCGTTTGAACAGACGTTTGGGAAGTTAATGGCAAAAGTATGAAAATACCAGAGAAATCCATGCACGAGCTGTTGGCGGTGAAAGCTCGCCTCTTCAACGCCATTATGGACAATCAAAACACTTCCACACGACAGGCACAAATATTACCAGGTTGAGCATTATCTGCAGAGGCTGCAGAAGGTCATCTGGAAGTGAAAATGAATGATGCAACAATTTGGTTCACAAACGGAATGAGACCATGTTGAGGATGTCAAAACTGCTTTAATGGAAACGATTTTGTTCTTGATATTGAAGAGGCTGAACCTATTCCTAGTTCTCGTCAAGAAGGATGACTAGACATTACTTACAATCCTCAGGCTTGTAGAACCTGACAATGCACAATATGGCTCTTCAACCCTCCTCGTCCTGCGATGCTTGACCATAAATTAGTAAATAGAGTTCTGAAGTGACCTTTACCAGCAATGTTCTCCCAAAGATGTGGGTTAGTTTCCACTTGTTTATCAGGGCTTGATACATCAACCATACTAATGCTCATGTTGTTACGAATTATACAGAGTTTACCATTAAGAGGAACCAGAGCTGCAGCCTCTAAAGCACGAGAACTTCCAAGATGGAGTTTGCTGTCAATGAATCTATTCCACGAATCTGAGGCTCCATCATATACTCTAAGTTTACACCCATCACGACAGTCCAAAGCATAAAGGCAACCGTTCATGGAAATGCTTGGGTTGCGCCAACCAGCAACCATCCCGTCAGTGACAGGGCTCCATCCATTGTTTTCCGGGTTATAGGCTTCACTTAGAACTTCTCTGTGGGATCCCAGCCCTTTCAAAAACCATTTCCCATCATAAATAACCCCAATAAAGGGGACCATAGCTGTGCTCATATCAGCAATAAAGGTCCAGCGGTTCCTATTGGGGTCATAAACCTCAGCTGAGCGGAGAGTCCTTTGGATTCCTTCACATTCTCCACCAGCAACATAAAGACAATTGTTGATTACACAACAACCAAAGAAATGACGTTTACGAAGCATGTCTGGTGCCCTGTGCCATTTATTTGTACGAGCACTGTAAAAGATTACCCGTCGCATAGACCCCTTGATTGGATCTTTTCCTCCAAACAAGTAGAGATGGCAACCACTAAGAACAGCACAACCAAATCCAAGGGCTTCACTATATTCCCCAGGAAGAGGTGGAAGTGGCTGCCATAGTTGGTATGTTGGATCAAATGCATGCCATGAAATCCTTCCGTCACGATCTCTCTTTATCACGTATACCCACTCCTCCGCCATTCCAAGACTCTTCCTGAGAGAGTAAAAGAAATTTCCAGCAAGAAGCCGATACCACCTTTTGCAGACTAAACGGAGCTTGTTGTGTTCAACACGAGGAACACGTATTAGACAAGCAATTGCAAGATCATCTGGTAGACCAGGCAGAAGAGGTGACTGCACTCTTGACCTCTCCCTACGGGAGTTTTTAGTCTTGTGTGCATGAGGATTAATGTCCGGCTGGATGCAAATTTTTGATCCTGCGACAAACTTTCTTGCCCCTACAACTGTCTTAAACCCTGAGTCAACCTTGCAATAGCATGACACGGAATCAACCTGCAAATGTTTACCAATTAGAAAATGCAGGTGTACTCTAGCAGCTGACAAGTATAGCAGCGGGGAATGCCTTTAAGTTAACGAATACACTAGCAGAAAAACTGATATAAAAACAAATCATCATTCACTATTTAAGCTAAAATTGAGAAAAAGAGAGCTGATGATATGCATGACTGTGAGTTTGAGAAAGGATAATGCCTGGACAAGGAATAAACACAGTAGTCTAAATTATGTGGTCCGAACCAAAGAAGCTTTTATTAGCTAAGAGCTCACATATTATCCCTACCAGAAAGTATATCACCCACTTTAATGATCATTTTACTATAAGGGGTCATTTGGTATAGTTTATAATGCATGCATTAGCTTTTTGTATTATTAGCACCTTGTTTGACACACTTTTTCAACACATGTATAACTAATGTTTGCATTAGTTATACACTCTATTTGGTATTAAGGTATGTATAGCTAATACATGAAAATCCATGATATTAGTAATGCAAAGGGTTTAATGCATACATTTACATGATTAGAGACACAATTGCCCCTCAAAACATTTTACACAGCTTCTACACCATATTTGTGGAGGGTATTTTTGTAAGCAATTTCCTTTTTAAAAAATTATGCAATGCATATTATTTTTAATACAATAAACCAAACACAACATAAGAAATAATCTTAGCATAACTAATGCAAGCATAAGTAATACAAACATTACTAATCCACCATAGTCAACACTATTCTTATACACCCTATCAAATGACCCCTAATTTAAGTGTCAGTGATTAGTGCTCACAAATCTACCAGTGGCGAATCTTGATGTGTTCCTAAGAAAAGGAATGTCCATTTATCAGAGTCTCAAGGGGGTGAGGAAAAACAGAAGAACTCATGGGAAGCTCCAATGGAAAACTATTGAAAAGGAAAAAATCTTTGAAGATACACAAGACAGGCACTTGCAAATGCAGGTACTCAATGTTTCACAAATAAAATGAAGAGGATCTCTTTATAACGGAAATGAAAAGATAACAGCAAATCAGGTCCATGTTATAGTCTTATAGACAATCATAAATGTCCTTATTTTCCTCTATGTTGCTCGGACCCTCCAAAAATAATTGCACCCATGTTAGATTCTCCAAAAATGCATGGCTTTTGGAAGATCCGACACACACCTGGCAGCATTTTTGAAGAGCCCGTGCAACATAGTTATTCCTAACGAATGAATGGAATCAAGAATCAATCAAGATAACCACATGCAGCTATAAAGTTCAAGCCTTCCTTGGCAATCACAGTCTTCTCCGATAAGAGCAAGAAAAAGTTCACCCCATAGTAGAAACTTCTACTCACACAACGTATAGATTCAGTTGAATAAGATGCAATGTAATTGTAACTTTATTCACTTATCACAAACAATTGACCTCATTCAATCTTTAACCATGAGCCTGTGATGGGATACTCTATTCCTGAAAGGCAACTATAGTCTAAAAACAGTTCAAAGACTCAAGTCAACTCAACATTCAATCATCTTTTTCTAGTGCTAATTTGAAATAACGCAGTTGTTAAAGAGTGAACTAATATAATTGCTAAGGAACTAATATCAAAGAGATCATCAGAAACGTGACGACAACATAATAGTTGTTCATAACTTTATAATGCTGCAGAGGACAAAAAGATGAATCTTCAAATGAAGAGGTTAACCCCATAAACATGTTGATACCAATAGAGGGGACAAGTTCAAAGAACCCGTTGAAAAGTTGCTCAGTCAGCAAGAATTTCACCTGGACGCCTCCCAATTTTCATGCTAATAGAACCCCAAAAGGCCAAATTAAGACAGACCCAAAATTTATACAAGCTAAGTACCAAAAATAATTGAAAGATTGAAACTTTAACAACAAAAAAATCATCAGGGTACCTCAAGAAACAAGCTACATACAAGGGAAATCTTAATAACTCAGTTGGTTGGCTAATTTCATCAGGGAACCTCAAGAAACAAGCTAAATACCAAAAATTCTTGTAAAGATAGCTCCTTTACCATGAAATTCCATCAGGGTACCTCAACAAACAAGCTAAGTACTAAAAAGTCTTGTCAAGGTAGCTCATTTACCATGAATTTTCATCAGGGTACCTCAAGAAACAAGCTAAATACCAAAAATTCTTGTAAAGATAGCTCCTTTACCATGAATTTCCATCAGGGTATCTCAACAAACAAGCTAAATACCAAAAATTCTTGTAAAGATAGCTCCTTTACCATGAATTTCCATCAGGGTACCTCAAAAAACAAGCAAAATACCAAAAAAACTTATAAAGATAGTTCCTTTACCATGAATTTGCATCAGGGTACCTCAACAAACAAGCAAAACACCAAAAAATCTTATAAAGAGAGCTCCTTTACCATGAATTTCCATCAGGGTACCTCAACAAACAAGCAAAATACCAAAAATTCTTATAAAGATAGCTCCTTTACCATGAATTTTCATCAGGGTACTTCAAGAAACAAGCTAAATACCAAAAATTCTTGTCAAGGTAGCTCATTTACCAGGAAATTTCATCAGGGTATTTCAAGAAAAGACATTAATCAAACAAATTAACAAAAGAAAAGTCAAAAGATTATGAAGACTCACCAGTGGAGCTTGAACTCTAAAACCCCTATGTGCATTTGGAGACCTCTCAATTGTTTGGTCCATTTTTGAAATGAAAATTTCATACACAAAGATTCTGGTCAAATCCCAACAATTTCACCCCTCACAAGAATCAGATCAAGAAAACTAAAACCCAAAGAAGAACTTTGATATACCCTTTTTGCACTTTATACCCCTTTCAAAATGCCAACAAAAAAAAAAACAAAAAAGCAAAACTATTAGTGCTTGGAAGTTAGAACTACAGCAACTTCAAAACAGTGATAGGCATTTTTCTCTTTATAGACCAAAATTATAAACTGAAGATTACAGCTGGAATGTAATCTTTTCACCAACTTGAAAACAAATTAAGAAAATCTTTATTATTATTGCAATAATTATTATTTTTCTGTAATCGGAGAAATTTAATTTTTTTTTTCCTGTTTTTAGTCACAGGACAAGAAACTTTAGCAGAATTTTTAATGCTTAGCATTAATTAATTGGGTCAAACTTAAAACTGTTGTCTATGTCCTTTGTGGTTATAAAATATATATATTGGAAAATGTCAGCACTAGACTTACAGTAATAAAAATAAGATTTTGTTTAATATGAAATTAAAAAAAGGTACTATCTTTTTCATGTTGGGTAACTCGGGAAGATACAATTTGATCGCTCGATTAAAAATATTTACTGTCTCGATTAATATATATGAATTATATATTTATTATTAATACACAATTGAAATTTTGAGAGGATAGAGATTTTATCGTAGAATATACACATAACTTATTCCTACTTTAAGAAAAATGATTTCTAATAGAACCTTAACTCAAAAAACGATGAAAAAAGGCAGAAACAATAAGATGATAAGAGACTGAGAGGCTAAAGAAACAAGTAGAAATAAAAATAAAAAAATAATGAAAAGAAGAATAATATTAATACATGGAGAATGGTAAACTTTTTATTTAAAAATAATTTAACTTTAAATTTCTCATTTTATATTTATAATCACACAATTTGGCACAAAAAGAGTACTAATTAGATTGTTGCAATTTCATAAACACATTAAAGATCAATAAACATATCCCATTAAAGTTTTATAATCTATTTCTTTATACATAGAATAAAGATTTGCTAACAACAGCTTATAAAAAAATAAAAAATTCCCTAATAAATAGTTGGGTGGTTGTAGTAAAAAATATTAAACAATTGAACTCTCTAGACTCTAATTTTTTAAAAAAAAATGAATTAGTGAAATACACAAGATTATTTCGAAGAAAAAAAAAAGATTAGTGATTTTAACTCAGCTATATTAATACGAACTATGTCTACTGAATTGTAGTAAATTGCTCGTTAAATTAATCAAGATACACATAAACTAATTTAGAGAGGGGGGTTGTTCCACTAAGCAAGATGTTTGTGTAATATAAATTTGATGTAAACTATAATGAACATAAAATAACTCTATGAATTTACTAGGAAATGATGACTATCAATATTTTAAAATTTTAATAATAGATGTCTCATTACACTATAATTAAGAAATCATAGAATGGAGAGACTTTTTCATTTCATGTTTATTATTCTATTTAATTTAATTTAAATATTATATGACTCAAAAATTTAATATTCAAAACACCCTATTTGTTTTTGCACTGTCCCAATCAAAGAAAACCAAAAATAAATAATCATGAAATAAATATTACAAGAAATTGTAGAAAAAGTCAAAGATTTATAATTTATTTTGTGGTATTGTGAATTGTACTCCAATTTTAAACCAAGTAGCAACCTCATCTATTTGTAATTTCATTTACATATCACTATTAAAAAAATTGGAATTAATTAAAAAAATTATCGCTAAATAACCGATCGCTATTAATTTCTTTTAACAATTAGTCCTTAAATAAAATAAACAATGGTTTTTATTGTTAAGCAATAGAAGTTGTCCTAATTTTGTCTTTTTTTATATATATATAGTTTAAGTCAACGCGTACGAATATATGCACTACTCCTTCGTTACAATGAGTACAAACTTAGAATGATATTATAGGTTTTTGCTAAAATTTCATATTATTGTGTAATATGTTTATATCGATTAACAAAATAATATAACGACTCTTGCATTCTTTAAGATATTCCCTATCTGGAGAAAGAAAGCATCTTCGACAGGACTAAAGAAAATATGTAAGAAATCGAGGGACTGATGATTTGAACCTATGATCGATCTGTACCTGACATGTTGGGTTAGGTAGTCGGATTAGCACCCCTTGTCGCCTAAATTAAACAATTTCCCTCAATACATTGTCAAATAAATTTTAAAGTTGATTTTTTGTTTTTCCTTGTTATTTTTTATTTTATTTTAATGATATCAAACTGTTAGTTGTTGTTAACCAATAACCATACAAAGAGTTCAAGTAAATGCAAAAATACAATAATTTGAAAAAGACTAGCCTTCACTTATAATTAATGCCTCTACCTAAATCACCAATAAAAATATCTCTTCACAACCAAGAAAAAAAAAACATCAAAGCTCCTTTATGGAGTGAATATTAAGGATTATAATGAGAATTTATTTATTTTCTATATCTAAAAAAATTAGGGAAAAGAGTTTGAAAAATACTTCAACTTTGGTCGAAATTGCTATTACGTTACCAAACTTTATGGAGGACCTTTTACCCCTCTGCACTATTTAATAGTGTATTTTAAAGGTATATATGTGCCCACGTGGACACATTACTATTTATAATGACGCAATATTTATGATGTTCACATGGGCACATATATACCTTTAAAATACACTATTAAATAGTGCAGGGGGTAAAAGGTCCTTTCCAAAGTTCGGTATTGTTACAGCAATTTCGGTCAAAGTTTGGATATATTTCAGACCTTTTTTCCAAAAAAATTAAAAGAAAATTGAAGGTATCTTTTATGGTGAATTTAATGTAGAGAATTTTGAAGTGACATTTGCTTCAATGTTTAATGTTTAGCTATCTTATTTGAGTATTTAATCTCATTTAATTTTAGGATTTTAATTGGTGTGTGCATATGTTATTTGTATAATTGATTTATCTTCGTTTTTTTCTTTACGCTGGTAAGTTGTAAGAAGTTTGTTTTTCGCTTGCCTTAATCACATATAGCGAATTTAAATTCAAAGAATAAAGAATTTATTAATAGAGAGCGTGAATTTTAATATTATATAGTATATTATATACAATGATCGCGCTTCGATTCAATAGACTCGATAATTGCGCTCGAGCTCACTCATAAATAATGGGACATTAGTTCTTATGAGCGCAATACATAGAAATTCTGAAGCATCACCATACTAACACTTACACATCGTGTTATATAATTAACAACAACCAACTCTATCGTGTTATATAATTAACAACAACAATATATTTCACGTAATAAGATGTATGCAAACTTTATCTTTGTGAGGTATAAAGATTGTCTCTGATAGATTTTGAATTATAGAAAAAAAGATAATAAAATAATCAAATACAACAACAGATAGTAACGTGTTATATAATTATATATATTTAAGCATATCATAACAATAAAGATGTGAGAGCACAACAATCAATAACCAATTCCTCATAAACATTAATTGATTGGTCAAATAAAGATGTATGGTAAGTTCAATTTCCATATATAACAAATTATTGTGGGTCCTTTTTTTAATATTTAATCAATTATGCCGGCCATTTATAGTTTTCTATAACTATTTATTATATAGGTGAAGATTAATAATGAAGTTTGATTTTACTATGTTTATATTTATCAATATGCAATTATGATTATTTTTTTATTGAGATCCCTTTTTCTTATTTTATTTATCATATGCTAATTATATAAAATTTAAAATAATAATCATAATTATATAAAAGTTGGTAATCATTTTATATCACTATTACTAAAAATCACTTTTTTTCATATAAATT
Source organism: Solanum acaule (assembly GCA_036250505.1). Classification (NCBI taxonomy): domain Eukaryota; kingdom Viridiplantae; phylum Streptophyta; class Magnoliopsida; order Solanales; family Solanaceae; genus Solanum; species Solanum acaule. The sequence continues at coordinate 2,149 of JAJOOR010004924.1, read as the reverse complement.
AAGTTACTTTTGTGTAATTATGGTATGAAAAAAAATAATCTAAAATAGACGAGGTTAGTCATGACGAATATGGTGAATTTTAGTCATTAAGCCGTTTTCGATAGACACACCAAATTTTATGCCAAAGAAATGTGTAAATCAAAACCAGAAATACCAGTGTGTACTAATACATACAAAAAATGATTCATGAATTCAGATTTTATGAATTGAAAATGCCAAAAAAATAAAATAAAATTATGTGTATTAAAAATACATTATCAAGTATAAAATTTTTCACCTAATTAATACACATTGGATATTATTTCATATATTTTAATAAAATTGTCATGCATAATTTTATAAATTTGGTAGATTCTTACGTAACTGTTTTTATTAGAAAAATTTAATTTACAATAAACAAATTTAGCATGTGAAAAATAGTGGAGTAGCTAAGATTCTGAAGAGGAAAAAATTAAAAGAGAAAAATATAAAATTTTATCGTAATATTCTTGGCATGACATACAAAAATATTGCTCAACTTTTTTTCCCACATCCGATGTCCAGTATCTGTTTTAAAATACCGATTAATAAGGACTCGCAACACGTAAGTTCCCTTAAATGGAGAAACGCTCCTTATTAAAATTATTTCATTTTCGAAACTCAATCTCGGAGATTGTTAATCAAGAGAGGAGGAATCTATCCGATCCGTCAAATACTACTATAAGTCTAAACACGAGTATATGCAAAATACAATTGTCCACACCAAACAATTACTTGCCATTTTGTCTGATTTGTAAAGGTCAAACAATTCCATCTAAAAACCTACAAATACCTAAAAATCACCTCTCAAATTTTACTATTATAAATATTATTATGTGACATATAATTTCATTTTCTAAGAGTCATTTTCACAAGTTTTGGTTCAAAAAAATAAATTTTATAGCACACACAAATTCAAAAATTAAACTATTATCGAACCAATAAATATCAAAGTTGAATAGAATTTGGCTTTTAGAAAGGTACTTACTAGATAATGCTAGCAAATATAATGATAAATTTTTTTAAAAATAAAGTATAAGAGGCATGGCAAGAAAAAAAGTCAAATAAATCAGATTCGACAATCAGAAAAAACATTTGAATTTGACTTAAAAAGAAGCAACTCTATGAAAATCATAACTTGATCACCATTGATAAATGAAAATATTTTCAAATTACTTCATGTTTGCATGACCTTTTGATATCTAATGTATGTTGAAATTGAAATAATACAACGTTTTTGATAGAAAATAATGACTTGTTCAAAAATAATAATAATAATAATAATAATAACTATTTTACTATTATTATTATTATTATTATTATTATTATTATTATTATTATTATTATTATTATTATTATTATTATTATTATTATTATTATTATTATTTAAACAATATCTCTTTCCCTTAAAATAAAATAATTCATGTCCTATACTTTGGTCAATATTGAATAGTTAATTTGATGTATTAGCTTTTTCTACTTTCTTCTAGGAATTGTTTTGTCACTTTGTCTTATAGGGAGATGCAAATTGGATATAAATCAATTTAAAAATAAAAAATAAAAATAAGATTGAAACTAATTTAAAGAATTTTACGAAAGACAAAATATAAAACAAAAGAACTTTACAAAAAGATGGTAAGTTTGTCAACTATTTCAATAGAACTAGTGGAATTTATCTATAACCTCGTTTTAATAAAATGTTGTCATAATGTGCAATTTTTTTTTTAATTAAAGATCAATTCGAAAAAAAATATATTTAAATCAAAAAGAGGTATTAAATCAGTAGGGCAATAACATAAGTATTATTGACCTGACCTCTTATTACATTATTCAGATAAGCAATTACATCATTTTTCATTTTGAGGAAAATTTTCCATATCAAATAAAGTGACTTTAATTAATATTTGCAACAATCATATTTTTGATGAGGTATAATCTCATAGAAAAAATATTTTTCATCCTACATACATCACTTATATTTTTTAAAATAAATAAATTATGTTAGATTTCTCGGCAACTAAACCACTACTAACTAAAAAAAATTCAATGGGCATATCATCAAGAAAAGGACCAACAACTACTTCCAAAAAGAAGTAATGTCAAGTCATCCACAAAAACATACTCTACAACC
>JAJOOR010004923.1:0-27488 GCA_036250505.1 Solanum acaule | reverse complement strand
TGACCTTTGAGTCTTATGGAATTTTATTTAAAGAGTTTTTAATTCCGCACTATTTTACATATCTAATGTGATGAATGCTAAGGGCTTGTATGAGACCTCCGAGAGGTCGAATATGCATGTTACGACTTGGGGATGCTCTCGGGTCGTGACATTCACGTCTTTCAAGAAAACTCTGCTGGACATCTATAGTCTGTTAGTTCAAAAAAGAGTCTTGGCCTCTATCGGAAAGGATGACGAAACAATCGATCCCGTTGGAATTGAGATCTGGAAACCCTGCCCTTATCATGATGCCATAGATCACAACATTAGAAGGTGCCTCAGGTTTCGCTATGACGTGGAATCCCTCGTCAACATGGGAAAGATTCAAGTTGAGTTTGTCCCCCGTGGCTAATACGACAGTCAGAGGAAGAAGCTTCGGTGAAGGCACCATCTATCTTTTAGGACGCTTTATTATCTGTTTTTCACTTTCCTTGTAATCACCAGAAATGAATGAATGAAAATGAAATTTCTTTTGTATTCGAACTACGTAGGGCCTGAATTCTCCTTAGGAGATACGTAGGCAACCTTTCAACGCCCGGCCCCTATCTTTTTCAAATTTTCTTTCCCCCCTCTTTCATTCTACAAGGAAACATTGAGTCCAGATCAACATATGCCAGAAGATGCAGCAAGAAGATCTTAGCTCAACGCAATTTAGCCTTTCTGAGTCACTAGCCCCAAAATAAAATGAGCAAATTCCTGTTTGTTCAAAAAATCAGTCATCATTACTCGTGGGTTAACGTGTCCTCAAACGAAGCAACTCTTATGTGTTTGCATGCCTCCTATGTGATATCTTGCGTTATTCATCTACACATAATACTAACAGATTTGCCTTTGAGTTGTTTTTCTCTACAGGGAGTTAGAACTGATATGTGTTGATACACTGGCCGATCATCCTTATTTCACTAGATCTAAAGGTCATACAGATTCCTTCCCCAATCAAAGTTCACAAAAGGGAAAAGCAGCAATGGGTGATAACAACGAAGAAACCAGCCTTACTGATATCGTGGTGGTTCAGCCCGTCCTTGCTGATCAGAATGAACTGATCCTGCAGTTGATGCAACAAATTGCTGAGATGAAGGTCGAGATGCAGAGAAAACAAGATTTGCCTCCTCCGATTTTTGCTGTCAACGCTCAACCAGATGGAAGACCTCCAGCTCAAATTCCTCCTTCTAACGTGGAACAAGCTCAAAACTTGCCTTAATCCCTCCATTATTGACCTTACCATCCAAAACTCTCATTACGCCTCAGCCTCTTATCAAACACCACCCCTTCCTCAAAATACCAACCTCCAAGCACCACTCCCTCACCCCAATGCAAACCACCAAACTAGCCTACCCCCTCACAGCCAAAATGCCAATAACCCACGCACTTCTCTCTTTCACCAAAACCAGTATACTAGCCCCCAGACTTTCCCCCAAAACTACCACGCCCCTTTAAATGGCCAGAGTCCCTCTATCGCTCCACCACTACCACAAAAGACCACTTTCCAAATATCGGTCCCAAACGAGCATGACGCCCCTGGTTTGGAGCTCGACCATTATGAGGAGAGGGAGAGAGAGTGGAGGTCAAAGGAAAAGACCGCCAAGATAGATATGAAGGAGGAAATTAGAAAAGCCATGAAGGAGTTGAACTGCGTTCCTGAGGTCGCAGGGTTGAGTTACGAAGACCTGTGCATTCATCCGAATTTGGACCTCCCGGAGGGGTTCAAGGTGCCAAAATTTGACATCTTCGGAGAAACGGGGAACCCCTTAGCACACCTGAGGGCCTACTATGACCAACTCATGGGAGTTGGGAGAGACGAAGCTTTGTAAATGCGGCTTTTTAGCCGAAGTCTGAGCGGAGAGGCTCTAGAATGGTTTATGTCTCATGAGATGAGACAGTGGTCTAGCTGGAACGCTCTGGCTAAAGCCTTCATCGAACGATTCGCTTACAATGTGGAGATCGTTCCTGATCGTTACTCCTTGGAGATGATAAAGCAGAAGCCGACCGAAAGTTACAGAGAATTCGCATATAGATGGCGAAATGAGGCAGCTAGAGTTAGACCTCCTATGTCAGAAAGGGAAATTGTCGAAGTGTTTGTGCGGGTGCAGGAGCCCAAATATTATAACAGAATTATGTTGCTCGTTGGAGCAAAATTTGCTGAGATAGTCAAGGTAGGTGAGACTATCAAAGATGGATTGAGAACCGGGAAGATTGCTCGTGTTGCTGCCTCGCCCAGATCTTCGGATTTGTTAAAGAAAAAAAGAGAGGATGTGTCATCTATCTCTTATGAGGGGAAGAAGACCCCAAGGAAATCCTCATCATACCAAGGTCGTTCTCGACCTTTACAGAGTTCATACCCGGCTTGTTATGCACAGGCTGATTACCAGAATACCCCTCCCTCCAGTTATCAAAATACCCCTCCTCCTAGTTATCAAAATACTCCTCCTCCTAGCTACCAAACTCCCCCTACTATTTACCAAACTCCCCCTCCAGTTTACCAAACTCCACCTCATCACTACCGAAATGCCGCCCCCAACTGTGCCCACGTTCAGACGAATTACCAAACGCCTCCCCCAATGTACCAAACCCCAGCTCCACTCTACCAAAATACCCCCTCGAACTACCAAGCTCCACAACCAAACTACCAAACCAACTCATATCCCAGATATCAAGCCCCCCGTCCGAACACTCCAAATTATCGTCAAATGCCCCCTCCTCAACAAGGCAATTACGATCCCTCCCGTCCTAGATTTGAGAAGAAGCCCACCAGAATATTCACTCCGCTTGTTGAAAGCCGAACAAAGTTGTTCGAACGATTAACTGCGGCAGGATATTGATCCAGTGGGGCCCAAGCCGGTTGACACTAGCTCAAAGTTTTACAGACCTGATCAGAGGTGCGCGTATCACTCCAACAGTGTTGGACATGATACTGAGGACTGCATCAACCTGAAGCATAAGATCCAAGACCTGATTGACCAGAATGTGGTCTCTCTTCAGACAGTCGCGCCCAATGTCAATAGTAACCCTTTGCCAAATCATGGAGGCGTCGCTATCAGTATGATAGAGACAAATGATGATTGGTGCGTGACAAAGGCAATAGTTCTGATTGCTCTTGATGAACTGGAAAGGGCTGTAGCTTCGTTGAGCATCAGAGAGAAGAAGGAGTTTGTGATTCTGACACCCGAGAAGGCTGTTGCCTTGGTGCCGAGAGAAACTCTTACCCGACCAAAATTTGTGATTGAAACGGCTGTTACTCAAGGCATGATCAGATCTGGCAGGTGCTACACACCGGAAGAATTGGCCCAAGGGGGGCAAAAGAAGGACCAAACAAAAAGGCCGATCAGTGAAGCCGAGGCCGAGGAGTTTTGGAGAAAAATGCAGCCGAAAGATTATTCGATTGTGAAGCATTTGGAGAAGACGCCAGCTCAGATCAATGTGTGGGCCTTATTGATGAGTTCGCAGTTACATAGGCAGGCTCTGATGAGGGCTTTGGATGATACTTATGTGTCTGTGGGTACTAACAGTGACAATTTAGCAGCCATGATAAACCAGGTCATCCAAGGACACATAATCAGTTTTTATGACGAAGAGCTGCCCTTTGAAGGGAGGATGCACAACAAAGCTCTGCACGTCACCTGTATGTGTCGAGACAAGATAATTAATCACGTCTTAGTCGATGACGGATCCGGTCTTAATATTTGCCCACTTTCGACTTTGATGCAACTGAAATTCGACTTGGGAAAGCTTCACCAGAACCAAGTCAATGTGAGGGCCTTTGATAGAGTGCAAAGAGACACATTGGGTGCGGTAAGCTTGGATATTCAGGTGGGTCCTGTGGATTTTAATGTGGAGTTCCAGGTGTTGGATATCAACACCAGTTACAACTTGCTTCTGGGAAAACCATTTATTCATATGGCTGGGGCTGTGTCTTCTACCCTTCACCAACTAATGAAGTTTGTTTGGAAGGACCAGGAATTGGTCATTTATGGTGAACGGAGTCATTCCAATGGGTATGCATTGATCGCTGATGATGTCTCTCGAGGTTGTGATTTCTACACGGTGGAGCTAGTAAATGCCACCGGTGATGACTTGGCTCCACAGCCTCCTATGCCTGCCGTGTACAAAATGATTGCTACTGTCATGCTCCAGAATGGTTTCGAACCAGGTTTCAGGTTGGGGAAGCACTTTCAAGAAATCGTCGAGCCTATCCAAATTCCCGCCAAAGGAGCAAAGTTTGGTTTGGGGTATGTCCCCACAGATGCTGACGAAGCAGAGATAAAGAACAAGAGTATTGATCAAGCATTGGCCAGGCCAATTCCTCATCTGTACCAGTCAGTTTCGGTACGAGAAAATGTCAACGATATTGGTCTCGGGGAAGGAATTTAGGGCCTTTTTTAGGAGATTAATGCGGTCATCGAGAAAGAGGCTGGGACATCAGGCATCCGTGATGCAGAACCCGAGGAGCGATTGCAGAACTGGACTTCCACACCACTCCTGATTTCTCGCTCATCTTGGTAGAAAGACATGCGTCGTTGTTTGTTTTAAAATCAGTGGTAGTCCGAAAGAGGCCCGAGACCCACCCTTTATGCAACTGTTATTTGTTTGAAGCTTTTAAATTTCCTTGTGATGTTTAAAAAGGCAAAATGGCCATCGTCCATGGCCAAAGTTTGTGCTTGTCTTTCAATTTAAATGAAAAGCCTCTTTCATCGAAATTTGTTTGTCTACTTATCCGTTTATATTTTACTTTCCTAACTTTGTTTGTTTATGATTTTAGTAATATTAATTTAAAACCTATCAATGTCATGTCATGTCATGAACCGAGTGAACGAAATGAGGCAGGTGATGATGAGTGTGAGGAATATGAAGAAGAAAATAAGGTACCCGAACATGTTGCTGAGGAGTTTCGACAATTTGAGAATCAACACAAGCCAAATCTTGAAGAAACTGAAACTGTGAATCTCGGAGATGAGGAATGTGTCAAAGAAGTCAGAATCAGTGTCCATCTGGCTGAAGCCCAAAGAAGAGACCTGGTTCGTTTGCTCAGGGAGTACATTGATGTATTTGCCTGGTCTTATAAAGACATGCCAGGGCTGAGCACGAATATGGTGTCCCACAAGTTGCCGATCAATTCAGATTTCAGTCCAGTAAAACAAAAGACTCGGAAGTTCAAGCCTGAGTTGAGTTTGAAGATTAAAGAGGAGATTACAAAACAGATCGAGTCTCAAGTAGTGGAAGTGATGCAATATCCGACTTGATTAGCCAACGTTGTTCCGGTTGCCAAGAAAGACGGAAAAATAAGAATTTGTGTTGACTACAGAGATCTCAACAAAGCTAGCCCGAAAGATAATTTTCCATTACCAAATATTCACATTCTCATTGATAACTGTGCTAAGCATGAGATGCAGTCATTAGTGGATTGTTATGCGGGTTACCACCAGATCCTGATGGACGAAGAAGATGCAGAAAAGACAGCTTTCATCACGCCTTGGGGTGTATATCATTATCAGGTGATGCCTTATGGTCTCAAGAATGTCGGTGCTACTTATATGAGGGTCATGACAACCATCTTTCACGATATGATCCACAAGGAGATCGAGGTGTATGTAGATGATGTCATAATTAAGTCCCGCGAGAGTTTGGATCACTTGACTCACTTGAGGAAATTTTTTGATCGTTTACACCGATACAATTTGAAGTTAAATCCCGCCAAGTGTGCTTTTGGAGTGCCAGCTGGCAGGTTGTTGGGATTTATAGTCAGCATGAGGGGCATTGAGCTTGACTTTTCCAAGATCAAGGCGATCCAGGAATTACCCCCTCCGAAGACCAAGAAAGAGGTGATGAGTTTTTTAGGAAGGTTGAACTACATCAGTCGGTTCATAGCTCAATCCACCGTGGTGTGTGAGCCCATCTTTAAGTTATTGAAAAAAGATGTCTCAACTAAGTGGACCGGAGAATGTCAAACTGCTTTTGATGCTATCAAGAACTATTTGTCCAATCCACCGGTGTTGGTCCCTCCACGAGAAGGGAGTCCGTTATTGCTATATTTGTCGGTCTCGGATAATGCATTGGGATGCGTGCTTGGTCAACATGACAAAACTGGGAAGAAAGAGCGAGTCATTTATTACTTGAGCAAAAAGTTCACTCCATATGAGGCTTGTTACACTCTTTTGGAGAGAACATCCTGTGCTTTGACTTGGATTGCTCAAAAGTTGAGACATTATTTGTCTTCTTATACCACATACCTTATTTCCAAGATGGACCCGTTGAAGTATATTTTCCAAAAAGCAATGCTGACCGGGAAGTTGGCTAAATGGAAAATGCTTTTGAGTGAATTTGACATCGTGTACGTGACTCAGAAGGCGATAAAGGCACAAGCCTTAGCTGATCATCTTGCAGAGAATCCAGTTGATGAGGAGTATGAACCGCTCAAGACTTATTTTCCTGACGAGGAAGTTTCATTCGTGGGTGAAGATATTTCTGAAGCGTACCCTGGTTGGAGAGTGTTCTTTGATGGAGCGGTGAATCATCAAGGGAAAGGAATCGGAGCGGTCTTAGTGCCAGAAAACGGTCAGCACTATCCTACGGCGGCTAAACTTCGATTTGAATGCACGAACAACATGGCTGAGTATGAAGCTTGCGTCCTCGGTCTAAAGATGACAATTGATATGAATGTTCACGAGTTGCTGGTTATTGGAGATTCAGATTTGCTGATACATCAGGTTCAAGGGGAATGGGCCGTGAAAAACCCAAAGACCACACAGTATGTGCGGTATATACAGAAGTTGTGCAAGAGATTTCGCAAGATTGAGTTCAAACACACTCCCAGGACACAAAATGAGTTGGCCGATGCTCTTGCCACCATCGCATCAATGATTAAGCATCCGGATAGAAGTTATATTAATCTAGTGGATATAGAGGTAAAAGAACAGCATGTTCATTGTTCTCACGTCGAAGCAGAACCAGATGGTTTGCCTTGGTATTTTGACATCAAGAAGTATTTAGAGGACGGGACTTATCCTGAGAATGCAACGTTCAACCAGAAGAAGTCGATACACCGTATGGCCCTCAGTTTCTTTGCAAGTGGGGAAATCTTTTATAGGAGGACTCTAGATTTAGGTCTTCTCAGATGCGTTGATGCTAGCGAAGCTTCTGGAACAGATACATGCCGGAGTTTGTGGTACTCACATGAATGGGCTCACTTTGGCAAGGAAGATCCTTCGAGCCGGTTATTTTTGGATGACTATGGAGTATGATTGTGGCAAGTTCGTGAAGAAATGTCAAAAATGTCAAGTGCATGGTGATTTGATTTGAGTGCCGCCTCACGAACTTAATACTACGAGTTCACCTTGGCCGTTTGTAGCTTGGGGCATGGATGTCATTAGTCCGATAGAGTCAGCCGCCTCTAACGGACACAGATTCATTTTGGTTGCCATTGACTACTTCACCAAGTGGGTGGAAGTAGCTTCGTATAAGTCGGTGACCAAGAAAGTTGTAGCTGATTTTGTTCGCAACAATTTGATATGTAGGTTTGGAGTTCCAGAATCCATCATTACTGATAATGGAGCGAATCTCAACAGTCACTTGATGAGAGAGACATGTGAACAATTCAAGATTACCCACCGGAACTCAACCGCATATCGTCCCCAAATGAATGGATCCGTAGAAGCTGCCAACAAGAACATAAAGAAGATTTGAGGAAAATGATTGATAATCGCAGAGGTTGGCACTAGATGTTGCCATATGCTCTGTTGGGTTACCGAACGACTGTCAGAACATCAGTTGGAGCTACTCCATATTTGCTAGTATATGGAACAGAAGCAGTTATACCTGCGGAAGTTGAAATACTTTCATTGAGAATCATCCAAGAAGTTGAATTGAGTGACGCCGAATGGGTTCGTAAGCGGATCGATCAGTTAACATTGATTGATGAGAAAAGAATGGTTGTTGTTTGTCATGGTCAATTGTATCGACAAAGAATGATTCGTGCTTTCCACAAGAAAGTAAGAGCCAGAATGTTTGAGGTTGGTCAATTGGTTCTCAAATGTATTTTCCCTCACCAGGATGAATATAAAGGGAAATTTGCACCAAATTGGCAAGGACCCTACATGGTTCGCAAAGTGTTATCTGGAGGTGCCTTTGTCCTGTCGGAGATGGATGGCACCGAATGGCCAAAACCGATCAACTCAGATGCTGTCAAGAGATACTACGTGTGAAGTTTCAGTTTGTATTTCTGTCATTACCTTGTAATTGTTCTATTTAACTATAATCGCTTTGTTCAAGAAGTTTATCCCTCTTGTAATGAACTACGTCTAACCTGAATTCTCAAGAATGAGATACGTCGGCAGCCTATGTCGGCCTCGGGCAATTTCTTTGTAAATTTCTTATTTTTGTTAATCCTCGAGAGGGGGAACTACGTTCGACCTGATTCCTGCCTCAACGGGATACGTAGGCGCCACAAGGGCTCGGTCATATTTCCCGTAAGATTTCTATTTCTATTGTCCTTTACAATAGAAACTGGGACAATTATTAAGATTTTCTCAAAAATTCTCAAGAAGAAGATCTCTCCAACAAAGTTGAGACTGAAGTTACTTTGAGATTTGTAACTGGGACAAAAATTTTGAGAAAATCTCAAAAATTCCGTGATTTGCTCACCAACAGTTCGAGATAAGTCAAAACAGTTAACTGGGACAGAAATTTTTGAGGATGATCTTAAAAATTTCAATAAGGTTCAGCAATAGTTTAGAGCAACTTTGAATACTTCCCAACAAGTGATCAGACAGATCTCAAAACACCAACTCCGAATGATGTTCATTAAACATGACGTGACATGACACTTGGCAGTGACTTTTTCTAAACATTACTTTTGAAAATCTGTTTTCCTTGAAAACTTTTCCCTCATGTTTCAATTATATTTGCATAAAAAATTGTTTTGTCTTATCTATCAAGAAGTGGGAGATCGGAGGAATCAATCGAAGATAGCAAGACAGTGAGCAGACAACCAAAGAGATCGACATAGATCAGTTCATTTTTTTAAAAAAAATTAACATTTTTTCTGTGGACGCAAGTCTATAAGCTTGCCTCAAGATCAACATATTCCACCATTTAATGAATATGGAGAAGTCAAAGGGGCAAAAAGCTTCCCAAAATTGACAATTTTTCTGTGGATGCAAGAAATATTTTATGCTTCTTATATCAAAGATTTTGGAATATGAATAACATCATTTCATTCTAATTCCCCAACAAGGCGAAGTCCATAATGAAGATACAATTATGTTCGGAGTGGGAACAAACGAAAATCACAAAGAGAGCAATATTATTATTTTCCAGTGACTAAAAATACCTGGAAAGACATTCATCTGCATTATATTATTAGATATGATAATATTCTTACCCTGAAGGTTATTTGTATTGCATTGCATTGTCGATTGAGACGATACCACTACCCGGGGAGTCAATCATATCGTATTGTCAAATGAGATGATACCACTACTTCGAGGGTCATTTTTATTGTATTGTTAATTAAGACGATACCGCTACCCAGAAGATCACCTAGATTATCCGGTGAAGCATAATCTTCGTTCGGTATCAGGAAGGCATCAAAAGAAATCATGCATTGCAAGAGAAAGAAGTCATGCATCGCAGATAAGTCATGCATAGCAAGAGAAAGAAGTCATGCATCGCGGAGAAGTCATGCATAGCAAGAGAAAGAAGTCATGCATCGCGAGAAAAGAGATTCATGCATTGCAAGAGAAGATTCATGCATTGCAAAAGAGATTCATGCATCGCGGGGAAAAGATTCATGCATTACGAAAGAGATTCATGCATCGCGGGGAAAAGATTCATGCATTGCAAGAGAAGATTCATGTATCGCGGGAAAAAGATTCATGCATCGTGAGAAAAGAGATTCATGCAACGCAAGAGAAGATTCATGCATCGCGGGAAAAAGATTCATGCATCACAAGAAAAAAAGATTCATGCATTGCAAGAGAAGATTCATGCATCGCGAGAAAAAGATTCATGCATCGCGAGAAAAGAGATTCATGCATCGCTCATGCATCGCGGGAAAGGAATTCCTACATCGCAAGAGAAGGATTCATGCATAGCATGAGAAGGAGTTATACATCGCAAGAGAAAGATTTACCCATCCCAAGAGGATCAACATCAACTGCATCATTTTTTCTTTGCAAAAACGACATCAAAAGAACCATCAACAACGACATTAAGAGAACCGTCAATATGTTACACCAACTTATTTTTATTGCTTTGACATCAAATGAAGAGTACATTGAAGATTATATTACAAATATGAGACACAAGCTTTATTTGCTTTACGTCAAACCCGATGGAGTTGACGCCAAACGTTCAAGGAGAGAAATTAAGTGTCAACACGGTAAAAGACACTATCTCTCTATTTGAATTGCATTTTTATGCTAATGAATTTTATCTCAGTCTTTGTCGAGAGCATCCGAGAGGATGAATTCTCAAAATGAACCACAGGTGCGGACGACATCAAAAGGGATGTAGCACAACGTGGAACTTTTTCTTAGCAGCGAACTGGGACATAGTCCAAAGAAGAGTGTCAAACTCTTAGGACGCGAGCAGAGGAGCGACTTCCACCACAATCAAACCACACCCCTATTAGAAGGCATGTGGGTTTATCTTTGGGTTTGTCGATTTCAGTTTCGCATCCGGAAATTTTGGTCTCTACCGAAAGCAGCTTTCCAATCTGAGTGACAATGTACCAAGAGATTTGGAAATTATGTCCGTGTAAGTTCTTAATTATGGGTGTGAAGCGCGCCACATTCATGGCTAAGAGGTTGCAAGCCTCCTTTTCATTCTCGATTTGTTTTGTCACTTTTCCTGAACCAAAGGTTATCTGGCATAATATATTTTCCTTTTCAACCGATTGAGTAAAACTACAAGCAGCCTGATTCCTTGCGTTGCGGGATATGTAGGCAGAATCGATGTTGAAACTCGACTGTACTTCTACATTCTCGCTTAAATCTCACTCCTGAGCGTTCCGGTCTCTCCATAATTTGATATCAGGATTACTTTTGAATTCTTTCAAAATCATGCGTCAAATCATGCGTATCGAACTACAAGTGGTCTGAATTCTCATATGTCCTGAGATATGTAGGAAACCTATTTCTGGGGTTCAACCATAATTCCTAAAGTGCGTACCAGATCCCTTTTCCAAAAGATGAAGATGTGGTCGGTCAAAATTGGATTAGTCAATTTCATTTTCCTCGAATTTCTTGCATCAATCCAAGTAAAATGAGGGACAGTTGTTGACACCCAATTTTGACCCTCCCCGATAAATTAATTTTCGAACTTCTTAATTTCAAATGATTTGAAATAATTAGTTTTATAAAAGATTTGAATTGTTTTATAGGTTTTGCTGATTTTTAGTCATTTCTACAACATTTTAGATAGTAAATATGTTTTTACCTAATTAGTATGTTTTATGAAATCAACTTCAAAGACGTTACATTTTTAGTTAAGTGTTTTATTAATTCACTTTAGTTTAAGTTATAGTTACAATTTTCAAGTTTTAAAATAGCCTTGTAAATTTTATAACTTTTGAGTAATAAATTTGCTTTATATAATTATATATATTATTAGTATGTTTTTGTAAATATTTAATCATCATCCTCGAAATTTTTCACATTTTTCAAGTTAAATATTTTATTAATTTAGTTTGGTCTAAGTTATAGTTGTAATTTCGAGTTAATTAATTTGCATCTAATTTAATTATGTTTTATTTAAATTAATTAATGTCGTCAAAATTAAGAAGTTTGTTAACTAATTAGATAATTCATCTTATTTAGATTTTAGCCAAAGTCGCAAATTAAATTCAATGTGGCTATACCTTATTTACAATTTTAACCATCTCCTTTTCCTCTTTTTTAAAAGTACCGAATATTGGGCTATTTTTAGACCAAATCCCCCTTAACTGCCGGCCCATTTTCTCTTCTAAAATAACCCCTATAACCCAACCCAATATACATACAATACCAGCAATATATCCAAACAATATAACAACACAAATATCAAACCCATGTGCCCGACCCCACCCCTGTACCAGTGCCTTCTTCTTCGCAAGACCAAGACCCAGCAAATTCCCAACCAATACACTGCAAAATTAAGCCCAGAAAACTCGAAAAACAAACCCGGTCCAATCCGACGTTCCCCAAGAAACCCAGATAGCAACACGTACGATACAAACATCCCAGTATCCACGCTTTTTCTTCCTCGCGTGAACAACAGCGATTCCAAAAAGGAGAAGCAGCGAGCAACGACAAAATTCCCTTTTCGTCGCAGTAGCACGTGTTTCTCCCCTTCCTCTTTCGGAATGGGGCGAAATTTCAGAAAAAAGGGTGTTTTCCTAAAATGGTGAAAGGAATTTATGGCATTTGAATTTTGAATGGATCCTTTTCCTATTCGTTTTTCACCTCTTCCCCCCCCCCCCCCCAAAAAAAAATCCGAACCCTAATTTTGCCTATATATATTCACTTCTTATTCACTGCTAAAAAAAAGAGATTTTTTGGAGAGATTCTTTATTTGGAAAATTCATGTTAGAGAAAATATTGGAAAAATAGCTAGTGTTTAAAGAGGAAGAAATACACTCAAGCGAAAACTTCTTGAAATCATTTTGGTTCAGTTTCTGCTCCCGTTCGCTGCATTCTGTCCACTCAAATTTCGTCGGAACGTCGCGTAGTGGTGGAAGCTCTTTTGTAATCAGTTGTTCCTGTCCCGATTCGCTGCTCATCAAAAGGTATACGACTCTTAACTCTTTTATTTACTTAGTTTCCGGTGCTTGCTGCGGTTTTTCCTGAAATTTTCAAGTTGTATGTTGTATCTGCTACTGTTTTGAGTTCTTGGATTGTGCTCATCACTGTTCGTTTTGGTTATCTACTTGATCATTTTTTTTGTCGGGTTTTATTTAGAAGTGAACACTTCATTTTTATTTCTCCAGGTTGCATATGCCCTGTTTCCAGCTTTTCTCTGCAAAGTTTGACTTCTATTGTTCATCTTTTTATCCCTTAAAGTGTTGTATTTTGGAGTTTCGTATGCCTTGTCGTTGTTTGGGAACACTTAAGCCTTATGCATCCTAAACTCTTTAACTCATTATTTCTAGATTAATGTTTGAATAGGTTGAGATAGGATACATCATTAACTTGAAGAATATGGTTGCCCGTTTGTTTAAATAGGGGTCTGATTTCATCCATTTTATCTTCAAAATCTGATCCGTGTCGTCTCTATTTTAAAGTGAATCTGTCGTAGTAAATTTTCCTCCTTAAAAATTCCTCTCGTTTGGTTTTGCCATTTGTTGTATACTTAGAGTTAGATTTAAATCGTAACATTTACTTTGAATCATGAATTTCTATGTGGATTGATCGCCTAAGTTAGAATTTGGAAACTCACATGTGGTGCTCCTATTCATTGAACACGTTTGCTATTATCGGTCACGTCGTAAGTTATTATGATAAACAATTTCAACCTGCTGCATTAGTCCTAATTTTCTCTGTCAGTACCTTTTGTTATATGTCTATATTCTCAACATGTGTGCGAGTTCATTTTGTTCAAAGGCATCCGTCTAAGTTTGGACAATGTTTGGTCAGTAGCTTGGTTACTTTTCTTCTAGTGATCTTAGTTGGATTAAGAATAAATTATTATTTTTGGATTTTGAATTTGGGTTAGTGTTGATCTCATTTATGTTATTGCCTACTGTCAAGTTTTCTTTGTGAATAATGATTTCCCATTGTAAATTGAAATTGTTTTATCTCATGATCTAAATCATGCTTGGGTTATTTTTGTCTTTTAAAAATATTTGATATCTGAAAAATAGTGCATGGTTTTCTTTTTTTTTTTACTTAATGCTTTCCATTATGGCAATGATTTGTTACTTATTTTCTTTTATTTTGTTTCGTTAAAGTTACATGTGAATGCCATTGTATTCCAACGGACTCCCTCTCCTCGCATTTCGCGAATTGGGCCTTACGGGCTCAATTCTATATATTTTTATCGAGTCCAAAACAGCCGGTGAATAGGTTACAAACAAATAAGGGCTGGAAATTAAATTTTGTGCTCCGAAAGAGTCTAAAACAGGCTGATATACCCGCTGTGTACACTGGTATACAGTCGGAAAATACAGTATACAGGTCCAAAACGTGAAAACACAGGTGAAAAGTGCAGAAGTACGAAGTTTAAATTAAATTACAGGTTCGGGAGTTCAAGAATTAGCGATATACATGATGTATACCTCGAATATACACTTTGCGTATGTCATGATTGAGGAAGATGGAAAAAGGGCCAAAGCCCAATGAATTATTACTTCATATTTTTTGCAGATTTGGAAATTTGGGCAAAAGCCCAAATTCAATATATTCCTCTTAAATTATTTGTTTATCTATTTGTTGATTGACTAACGTTTATTTATTTTTATGGTTGAATTTAATTAATTCTCAAAGATAGCCATTTTGCTTTTATATTCAAAATAAATAAATAAATAAATATTATTTTATACATATTCTTATTGCCTAGCTTCTATTTTAATTTTGGTATTGTCAACACTTAGGTTATTTCCCTTTAGAAAAATTCCCCCTTGGTTCATTTCCCCTTAAGACAATTAAACGACAATAATAAAAAATAAAATGATGAAAATAATAATAGTAATAAGTAAATAAAGAATAAAAATAAATAAATGAGTTCCTTTACTTAGTTAAAGTTTTAAAAAAATTAGTTAAAGTAAATAAGTTCTTTTACTTAGTTAAAGTTTTTTTTTTTTTTTGTTTCAAAAAAAAAATTTGTTAAAATAAAATGAGTTATTTTACATAGTTAAAATTTTAAAATTAGCCAAAATCATTTTTTAGTCAAATCGCCGGTCAACCGCAAGTTAGTGGGCATTCCGAGGGCTTAACACCTTCTCGGAATGTACATTGAACTCCGAACCCATTTTCAATTGATTTTATCTGTTTAAATCTTTTGAAAATCCTAAGTATTTTTTCTTGATTTTTTACTAAAAATTAAGTGGCGACTCTGATCTTTTGGAAATTCGATTTCTCTTAAACTATAAGTTTGATCGATTTTTCAAAAACTCAGTCATTTTTCTTGTATATATCTTTTAAAATAAAACAACTCCTAATATCAGTTGGAGATATGGGTCTAGGCCAATTCTGCACTGCCTCTATTTTCTGGGTATCAATTTTAATTCCCTCTTCGGACACAATGTGGCCTAAGAATGCCACAGACTCAAGCCAAAACTCACACTTAGAGAACTTGGCATACAACTCTCTATCCTTTAAAGTTTGGAGAACTATTCTGAAATGGCTAGTATGATCTTCCTCATTCCTCGAATAAATTAGTACGTCATCAATGAACAAGGTTTGAATACTCTATTCAAAAGGTCCATAAACGTTGCAGGCGCATTAGTTAAACCGAACGACATGACCAGAAACTCATAATGACCATAACGGGTCCTGAAAGCTGTCTTTGGAATATCACATTCCCTTACTCTTAACTGATGGTAGCCAGATTTGAGGTCTATCTTAGAGAAACAGGTGGCACCCTGAAGTTGATCGAAAAGATCATTAATTCTCGGAAGAGGATACTTATTCTTGATGGTAACCCTGTTCAACTGGCGATAATCTATACACATCCTAAGGGAACTATCATTCTTCCTTGCAAACAAGACCGGAGCGCCCCAAGGTGAGACGCTTGGTCGAATAAAGCCCTTATCTAGGAGATCTTTCAATTGTTCTTGAAGTCTATCTCTCTCTAAGGAGGAACTACGGGAAGATCATCTGGGAAGACTTCTGGAAACTCTTTTACTACTGAAACTGACTGAATAAGAGGTATCTCAACACTAGAGTCATTAACTCGGACTAAGTTATAGACACACCCCTTGGAAACTAACTTCATTGCCTTAAGGTACGAAATGAAACGACCCTTAGGCACTGCTGAACTACCTTTCCACTCTAAGACTGGATCATTTGGAAACTGAAACTTGACAGCTCGAGTTCTACAATCAACTGAGGCATAACAGGCATGAAGCCAGTCCATACCAAGAATGACATCAAAATATACCATGTCTAACTCAACTAAATCAGTCATGGTACTCTTATGATTGACGAAAACGGGACAACCACGATAGACTCTCTCTGCTATAATAGACTCACCAAAAGGTGTAGAAACACTAAAGGGTTCACTAAGTTGCTCAGGAATAACACTAAAATTAATCACAACATACGGAGTTACAAAGGATAAACTCGCTCCTGAGTCTAGCAAAGCATAAACATTAAAGTTAAAGACTCGGATCATACCAGTGACAACATTTGGTGAGTCCTCTAGCTCTTGGCGACTAGTGACGGCATATAGGCGGTTTGCTCCTCCGCCAGTACTGAAAGTAGCCCCTCTAGGTGTAGCTCTGTCTGGTGGAGCAATTGAAGAAGACTGGGCCCTATTACCCCCCCCCCCCCCATTACTATTACCCTACTTGTTCTTTGCAAAATCTTGCATAAAATGACCGTTATGGCCACACTTGAAGTAACCAGTGGAGCCATCAAGACACGTCCCTGAGTAGTTCCTACCACACTTAGGACATGCAGGAGGCTTACTACCCCTTTGAGCCATACTATCTTGAGAATAGGTAGGTTTGGCTCTGAAATTCTGACTATTGTACTCACTTTTGTTCTTTGGTGCAGGCGTACTAGCAGATGATAGAGCAGGTCCCTTCTGTTTCTGTTGGAAAGATGACCGGTTGGCATTACTCTTCCACTGCCCGGACTCATTCCCTGTCTTAGCTCTCTTATTCTTAAACTTTTTCTCTATCCCTTAGCTTGTCCTCCTCAACTTGTTGCACATGGATAATCAGACATGTTATGTCCATATCCCCTATCAGCATAGTTATCTTGCCTTCATTACTTGATAGACGATACAACCCAACAACAAATAAACTTATTATGCTCATCATGTCAGCAACCATCTCTGGAGCATAGCGGGAAAGTTGTGTGAACCTTAGACTATACTTATAAACACCCATAGATTTCTTCTTAAGGGTAAGGAATTCTCGTACCTTTCCTTCTGTTAGCTCACAGGGAAAGAAACGCCCCATGAAAGCACTCTCAAAAACATCCCAACTCACAATCGGTTATGCGCAAGCACGAGTTAGAAAGAAATTGTATAGAGATGAACTCTATCGCACGAAATGAGTATGAAAAAAAAGTGAGATAATTCCTAAGTGTCGCAGCCTCCTAATTATAGATGTGGCGCGCTTCACACTGATAACTAGGACTCTACAGACACAGCTTCATAGACTCCATAAGACTCTTGAACTCTGTGCTCTGATACCAAGTTTGTCACGCCCCGAGCCTACACCCCGGACATGGCTGGCACTCGAGAACCATTGTTGGCCCTAAGTGAACCCTTGACCTGGCTTACTTACTCAGCGGAAGACTTAACTTATCAAAGATAGCTCATATAAAAACTTAGAATGTTATAAGAAAACATTCGACTTGCCAATAAGGCAACCACAAGTCTCAACATAAGATAATGAAAATGAAAAGACTAAAGAATTAACATCTGACTGTCTATGAAGCCTCTAAACAACTGAGATGTATGTCGGGACAAGTCCTACGACATCCTAATGAACTAAAACTACTAAAAGCAATAAAAAGGGGTCCTCCGGAAGCAATGAGGCTCACCAACAAACTCTGGAGCTCAACTAGAATCAACGATGCGCTGGATGTTGATCCAGGTTACATGTGTCTGCATCATTAAAAGATACAGTCCAAATGGCATCAGTACATTGAATGTACGAGTAAGCGAGGGGAATTCTAAAAGAAGACATAAGCTTGAAAGGAAATGAATAATTTACCTGGCTCAACTCAACTCAACTTAACTTAACTCAATTCAATATAAAGCAGTATAAAACAAGTGCAATATAAAGAAAAGCTTTTTAAAACATGGATGTCAATTCTGTATATTTAGAAATACAATAATACTCTGTGTGTACGTAGAGAAATAATATAACTCTGAAATGTATGTAAAAATACAATCAAACTGTGTATATAAGAATACAAATACTTCTGTGGGAGTTTCTCTAACCGACAACCATCACGTAAGAGCTACTGTGATGATACAACATTTTGCCTCACGCTGCCAGGGTCGTCCTATACCTTGCCGACGGTATAGAACCTGACCATTAAGTAAATCCACTAGTCTATGCTAAAAATACTAAGCAATCATCAAAAAAAGTATGACCCTTTTCTACCCATGATGGCTACATGGTTTATGAGGGTTTTGAGTTGTCTGAACTCTCCCCCATATCGATGCTCAATACTACTCCCAAAATATGATACTAGCTCTTATGTTTAAAAACATACTTCTTTCTGTGATATGAGATAATTTCTCAAAAACTTAGCTCAAAGGCTATCTTGGAAATCAAAGTTTCACCTCTTGCTTAATTGTGAAAGCGTTTGCTCTTTTCTAAAAACTAGCTCAAAGGCTCTTTGGAAATCAAGGTTTCCTTACTTGTTTAAATGTGAAAACATTTTAAACTCTTTGGGAATACATAGTCCCCATATACTTTAGAAGAAATGAACTTCAATATTTACTCTTTACTCTTTACTCAACTTGAACTTTAAGTCTTAAAACAAAGTTAAAACATTTGGAAAAGACTTTTGGAAAACTCGAAGAACTTCTCTTGACTTGACTCTTATTTCTCTTGACTTTGATCTTAACTTTCCTTGAATTGGATTATGGATTCAAGGTTCATGATCTCATGTTATGGATGATTTCATGATGTTTAGACATACCTTAGAGTATAAAATCGACTAGAAAACATAGGTACATTGCTATGGAACTAATACAGAAAGAAGGGGGAAAGGGTGGGAAATCTGGCGTCCCTGGCGCTCTGAGCGACATGGGGTGCCAGCGGCAAAACTTCAGGGGCTGGGTTGGGGCACTCTGGCTGGCGCAGCTCCCCAGAGCCCAAACTTCAGAGCCCCTTTTGGGGCGCTCTAGCTGGGGCGGCGCCCCAGGCCCCTGCCCATGTGGGTTCCGACTTTTCTTCTTCGTTTTTCATCTCTAAACCCCCTATTTCGACTTAGTTCTTTCCCCAAACACTTAGAATCAACCATACTGTAAAAATACATCAGATTCTACTCAAAATCACACCTAAAATCATGAATCAAACTCAAGGAACTTCAACGACAAGAACCCACAAGATTTCAAATGAATTTCATCAAGAAATCATAAGATTTACTTTCAAATCAATATACTTCGCTGAATTGAATCATGATTGGTGCATGGGTGAACTAACCCAACGCTATTTGATCTCACATACCTCGTAGGGATCACCCCTTGACGAAATCCACAAGCGATTCTCCAAGAAACCGTCGAATGTTGAACTTTCTTCTCCTTTCTCCTTTTTTTCTTTTCTCCAAGCCCTAGCGTGAATTTCCAATTGACTAAACTGATCTAATTCTGATTAGACCCCAAATAAACTCCTAAAAATGAATTAAAATAATTGGGTAAGGAAAAGGCTAAAATACCCTTCCAAAATCTGAATTAGACTTTCCTTAATCAAACAGCCCAACTTCAAATAGGCATATCTCACTCATACAAACTCGGAATCATGCAAACTCGGCGGCGTTGGAAAGATTATTCCAAGATCTTTCCTACGATATCTGGAAGCACACCTAACGCATCCTAAGCTAGGATTTATGGTCGTTTGAAGTTTACAAAACCCAAACTTAACATAACAAATTTCCAGATTTTTCATTCTTTCCTAAAATGACAATTTCCAATTCTAACTCTTTCTAGTACATGAAGTTTTAGTGATATGGATTTCTGACACTTTTTTTGCAAAAACTTTACAAGACCCTCCATAATGACTTGGGGGGACAATGCCTATAGCATAACTTTGATTCACACCACTTTTTAGCATTTAGAGGTCACTCAATAGGATTTAAGCGATTTTCTCAATTATTTGTGTTTATTACATGAATTTTTTGATGATATGGATTTTGAGAATTTCTTTTGCCAAAAATTTACAGGACCCTCCGTAATGATCTGGGGAAACAATACATATAGTGTCACTATGATCATGCCATTTTTTTAGCATTTAGGGACCACTCAACAGGAATTAGGCGGTTTTCTCATTTTTTTCATGTGAGTTAGTACATGAACGTTTTTGGTGATATAAATTTTGGACACTTTTTTAGCAATATCTTTACAGGACCCTTCGTAATGACCTTGGAGAACAATAGTCTCACTATGATTTACACCACTTTATTAGCATTTAGGGGCCACCCAACAAAAATTAGACGGTTTTGTCAATTTTTCGTGTGTGTTAGTACATGAATTTTTCAGTGATATGAATTTTGTAAATTTTCTTGCAAAAACTTTACAAGACCATTCTTAATGACCTGGGGGAACAATACATGCAGCCTCACCATGATTCACACCATTTTTTTAGCATTTAAGACCACTCAACAAGAATTAGGAGATTTTTTTTTCAGTTTTTGTGTTTTTTAGTACATGAAGTTTTTGGTGATATGAATTTCGGGCACTTTTTTGACAAAAACTTTACAAGGCCCTCTATAATAACTTGGGAGAACACTATTTATAGTCTAACCATGATTCACGACACTTTGTAAGCATTTAGAGGCCACTCAACAAGAATTAGATAATTTTCTCAATTTTTCATGTGTGTTAGTACATGATTTTTTTGGTGCTATGAATTTCAAGAAATTATTTTGCAAGAACTTTACAGGGCCTCCTTAATGACCTAGGGGAACAATACCTATTGTTTCACCATGATTCATGTCGCTTTTTTAACAGTCAGGGTCACTCAACGAGAATTAGCCGATTTTCTCATATATATTTTTCGTGTGAGTTACTACCTAAAGCTCTTGATGATACGAATTTTGGGCACTCTTTTTTTTGCAGAACTTTATAACATCCTCTGTAATGACTTGGGAGAACAATACTTTTAATCTCACCATGGTTGATGCCACACTTTTAGAGTTTAAGGACCACTCAAAGAAAGTAGGTGATTTTCTCAAATTTTTGTGTATAACGTACATGAATTTTTCGGTGATATAAATTTCAGGAACCTTTTTGCAAAATTTTTTACAAAACCTTCTGTAATGACCTAGGGAAACAATACATATAATCTCACTAGATTCACGACACTTTTTTAGCAGTTAGGGGCAACTAACAGGAATTAGACGATTTTCTCAAATTTTCGTATATGTTAGTACATAATTTTTTTAGTGATATGAGTTTCGAAAACCTTTTTTGCAAAAACGTTACAAGACCATCCGAGGGAACAATTGTTGGGAAAGGCAAGCACAAAATAAATGTGCACGACAAGGCAATAGCGGAAGAAAACCCAAGTCAAAACTTTCCCTTCTATTTGAAGCAAGAGAAGACAAAATAATGCAAGAACAAAACTGTTTGGGTAGCAAATAAATCAACCAAGCAAGAAAAATAAATCAACACACAAGACACCAAAGTTTAACGTGAAAAACCTCTTCGGTGTGAAGAGTAAAAACCACAAGGCCAAAGCTCCACCAAAATCAACAAGACTTACAAAAGTGTTCTCCAAAATGGTCACCAACAAAGTGTCAAACAATGAGCAACACAACTATAAGATAGTACCAAAAACTAGAGAAATAAAATGAGCTAAAACACCCAATACGCAGCTACTGTTCACGAGCAAAAATCTGGAGCTACAGAACTCCAAATCACCCTCTCTCAGTTCCTAATCAAAGATCAAGTTGAAAGGAACAAGCTGTCCAAAAATCGGCTTAATCGGATAAGAAATGAAGCAAGAATCGCGATTTGAAATTTGTTGCTAGGGTTTGTGCAATAATCTGCACTCTCTCACTATTCTCTCTATATGGCTGCTGATCTAATTCTTGTGATTCATCTAAAATAAGACCTAAAAAAAAGTCTTACATATGCACCATAATATTAGGCTTATGGGCAAAAGTGGGCTAATCAAATTTGGGCTAAATTTATCCACAAAGGAAAGGAAGAAGACCCAAAATCTTGAACTTTTATTTATCCACGTAGGAAGGGAAAAAGGCCCAAAACCCAACAACAATATCTAGGCTCGCCCTGAGTCATGCCATTTTTTAACATTTAGGGTCATTCAACAGAAGGTACAGGCCAAGTCAACAAAGGGAAAGAAAAGGTTGTGGAACAAACAAATAATGTGATATGGGGCCTAGTAATATTGCAAACATGGATCAAGAATTCTCCATACTACCAACAAAGGGAATTGCTGCTACACATTCAAATAATCAAACGCATAATGTGCTGCTAACTCAGACACCACTAGTGCAACACATGACTGAAAGACGGGTGAAATTAAAGCACAATAGGAATGGTAAACTGCAGTCAAGTCAAAAGGGAAGATACAAGCTTCCACTGACATGCTGAAATAGATTCAAGAGCATAACCAAATTACAACCAGCAAATATTATGCTACATTGTAATCGAAGAACAAGTGTTGAGTCCAGGGGAACAACGTAACTACACAAACTATGTGAGTTGGTTAATACCAATAAAAGGTATAAGAAGAAGGAACTGAGAAGGTACTTGATGAATAAACATATTAATTTGATTGATTGCTCCAGTATTATGAGGCGAAAAACTAGCAGTGAGATTCTTCAATTTTACTCAATCTTTACCAGCAGTGAGTAATGGCAACAAATAGATTTGTGTAGAGATGAAAGATATTTGAGGGGGTGATTAAGTTTCTGAGCTAGATGGACTTAATTCCCTCTTTCATATAAAAGGATTGGTCAATTATGATATATTAGTTGATCTCAAAGGTGTTAAAACATCTAGAATAAAGAGCATTACACCTCACATCAGAAATTATTCACATACAGGGTTCATCCCAGAGAAGAGAATTGGAGATTATACAATAATGGCACTTGTGCTCTCACAAGTATGATTAAGATGGACCTACAGAAAGCTTATGATTCTGTTGAATGAGCTTTCATTGATCTCTAACTCTGGAATGGTGTGCAGTGGCTAAAATCCCACGAATGAAGTATCAGAGTGTAATTTTATTTGTAGTCAACTGTATGTATATGTATTTATGTGTTTTCAAAGCAGAAGCTATATATGTATGGGCAATTAGAATTTTTAAATACACATATACATGTATAAATTTATGCTATAAAATTACATGGAGTAGGCCTCAGTCACCCTCAAACTATGGGAACCAAACCAAATCATTTTGATGCCATTTTTATCCTGGAGGAGAACTTGAATGTCCATCTACTATCTATTGATGGATCATGTTGAACTGCAATCTGGAAAGCTGTTGAGGAATTGTAGATATTACAGGTCCATATCTCTGCCATGAATTAGGAGAGCATCAGTATGATGAGAAATTATTATAAAGATGGTCGCATATATGAATAGTACTCGCTGTTGAAAGATTACACCAGATAACACAATCCTGTAAAGGAACCTTTGATCACAGTGTTCTTATATGCAAACTAACTTGAAAGAACAGAATAGGAGGCAACAGAGAAACCATAAATCATTCTATACCTGAACATTGTCATAAAGCTCAAACAATGGCACAGCAAGAAGTTTAAGATTTTTGGGGACAGCAAAGTACTCTCTTTCAGATAAGTGAACAAGGTAGAGCTTCTTACACTCCTGCACGACATTCAAAGAGCCAATTAAATCAGGCAAATATGAAACAAGGGATAGATCAGTGATTCATGAAACAACGGGATAGATCAGTCTATCAGAAAAACTTTATACTACTGTACCTTATGTTTTGTTATGTGTGGAGGACAGTATGGATACATTATGGTTTCAAAGTTCGGCCTCCACCAGGTGGCCACGCACTCACCTATCTGCATTTACAAATGCCACATCATAGGGAGGTGTATTTATTTATATTTCAAAAGAGAGAGAGAGAGAGAGAGAGTTATACCTCATAAAAGAACAAATGAAGCCAAGTAATAATTGGGCGGGTTGGCTTTTGATACACTTTTTATCCCATTTCAGCCCAGGTAACTTTCGGCTAGGTTATTTATCAACTTATAACCCGTTTGGATTAACTTAAAAAAAGTAGTTTTTAAAGTTGTTTTTATAAAGTCAAACTTCAGTAACTTTTAAGTTAAAAAATGAGAAGTAGGGGAGTACCTACTTTTAACTTAACTTTTGTTAAGTCATTTTTAACTTATTTTAAGTTATTTTCAACTTTGTCAAACATTCTCAAAAGCTAAAATTGACTTAAAAGTAAGTTTGACCAACTTTAAGTCAATCCAAACACGCTCTTAGTCTATTTGAACCAGCCAGCCCATTTAACACCCATATATTCAACTATACAAATTGTACTTCAAAATTAACCATGTGGCTATAACACCCCAGAAATATTTTGAGCTAAGACTCGAACCATCCTTCGTTGTGAGTAGGATTTTACCGAGGAATTTAAATTTTCTTAAGTGTTGAGGTCACTAGATGTAGCACCTTTAGTTCTTTTAGAACTAAAGAGAAATTCATTCAAGCCATTCCTAGGTTCTTCTAAGTTTTGGGTCAACTTCAAACGACCATAACTTTTAGCACAGGATGAGTTAGGAGACCCTTAAGGTATCAAATGAAAGATCTCCGAGATCTCTTTCCAACGCCACCGAGTTTGCTAAATTTCGAGCTCGGATGAGGGAGATATGACCGTTTGAGTGCAGCCTCTCTAGATAGGGTCTTTCCATCCGAACTAAGGAGGGGTATATTTTGGTCTTTTCCTTACTCAATCAGCTTAAAACGAATTTTAGTAATATTTTGGGGACAAATCTGATTTGGGTCAGTTTTTCATAAATCCAAAACACATAGGGTTTTAGAAGAGAGTTCAAGAAGAGAAAAGAGGGAAGGTTCAAGACGATCAAGATTCTTACGATCTTCGAGGGGTTTTCGCCAAGGATTTTATCCTAAGAGGTATGTGAGTTCTCATAGTGTTGGGTTCATTCACCCACACATCAATCATGTTATTTTCCGTGCAAATTCGTTCTTAAAGTTGAAGAATTTGAGTTCTTTAAGTGTTTTCTTGAAATTCCTTTCGTAATCTTGATTGTTGGGGTTTTGATGAGTTCTTGAGATAATTGTATGGATTTTAAGAGTTTTTTGTGTAGATTCTTGTGTACTTTGGTTGGGTATTCGAATCTAAGTGATTAGGGAAGAAACCATTCGATTCTAGGTGTGTTAGGATTAGAAAACAAGAAAGAAGAGTCGTCGGGGTTTTTTGGGTTGGGGCCTGGTGCCCTGCGCCAGCCAATGCGCCCCAACCACACCTCTGTAAGTAGAGGGTTAGCGCCCTGCGCCACTCAGTGCGCCAGGGTCGCCTGCCCCCACCCCTTCTTCCTCGTTTTGCCCGTTTGAATCCTTTAAAAGGGTACCTTCAAACCCTATCGATTCTAAACACTCTAAACTACTTCTAAACACCTAGAAATCATTCATAACCTTGAATTCATAATTCAAATTCAAGGTAGAGTTAAGAGTTAAGCCTTGAGAGTTCCTTTGAACATTTTGAGAAAGTCCCTTTTGAGTCTTTTTGAGAAGTCTTCTACAACTACTTGTGAATTGTTTCAAGACTCGAGTGAGTATGAGAATGAGGAAAATGTATTCATGAGTCTACTTTATCATTGAGATCCTTGAGTCGAATTGTTCATGCCATAAATTCCGCATGAACTCCATAATTTGAGAATATTTGAGAGTAGTATCTTCAAGTTCTAAGTCTTGATTATTGAGTTCCTAATCCTTTTGAGATTATATTCCTAATCATGGGATTACTACATGTTACCTATGAAGGTCCTTGAGTTGAGTAGTTCATTCATGCCCATAATTCCACATGAACCCTCCGAGTCGAGCATTCTTGAGATGAGTAGTATCATTGACTCCTTGAGTTTTGGAGTTGTTGAGCTCCAAGTATTGAGTTCTATGTATGGTTATTAAAAACCTTGAATTGAGTCGTTCACGTCCATAATTCGACATGAACCCTATTTTAAGAAGTCTTTTTACAAATTGTTTTAAAACTTGTTTTATAGACTTGAGCACTGAGTTGAGAAAGAGTAGAGCTGAGTTCATTTTCTTTAAAATGATATATGAAAACTAAGTATTCCCAAGAGTAATGTTTTTATATTTAAGATGAGAGGAAACTGAGATTTCCAAAAGAGTTTTGAGCAGTTTGAGTACCATCTCTTTTAAGAGAGATTTTTGAGTAATAATCTCAAAACACAGAAAGAGTTGTGTTTTTAAACATATGAGCTAGTTATATTTTGGGAGTAGTATTAAGCACCAATATGAGGGAGAGCTCAGACAACTCACAGCCCCCATAAACCATGTAGCCAACGTGGGTAGAAAGGGTCATACTTTTTAGATGATTCCTTAATGCTTTTTAGCATAGACTAGTGGATCCATTTAGTTGAGGAGTTCTATACCCCGGCAAAGTATAGAACAGTTTTGGCAGCGTGGGCGAGATGCAGTATCATCACATAGGTCATAGTGATGGTTGTCGGTTAGAGAATCTCCTACAGAGTTACTTGTATTTTCATATACAAAACTAAGTTATTATTGTGTCTTTCAATACACTGAGTTGTTATCTACATGTTTTCAAGTTTTTTTTTTTTTTTTTTTTTTTAAACTTTCAAGTTTTTTTTTTTTATTGCAAATTTATTACTCCTTTATATTGAGATGAGTTGAGTCGAGACGAGGTAAGTGTTCCTTTCAGTTCCAGTTCAAGCTTATTCTTGTTTAGATTTCCCCTCACATGCTTGTACATTCCATGTACTGACGCCATTTGGCCTGCATCTTTTATGATGCAGATACAGGTAACCAAGATCAGCATCCAGCGCTTTGTTGATTCAGTTGAAGCTTCAGAGTTGGTGGTAAGTCTCCTTGCTTCCGGAGGATCCCTTTGGTGTGTTTTGTCATTTCAGTTGTTTGAATGTTCGGGGGTTTTGTGTCGACATCCCTCATAGTATTAGAGACTTCATAGATAGTTAGACATTATTAGTTCATGAGTCTTTTCATTTCCTTTTGTTTATGTTGAGACTTGAGTTGCCACTATGAGGTAAGTCTCCTTGCTTTCGGAGGATCCCTTTGGTGTGTTTTGTCATTTCAGTTGTTAGAATGTTCGGGGATTTTGTCCCGACATCCCTCATAGTATTAGAGACTTCATAGATAGTTAGACATTATTAGTTCATGAGTCTTTTCATTTCCTTTTGTTTATGTTGAGACTTGAGTTGCCACTATGAGGTAAGTCTCCTTGCTTTCGGAGGATCCCTTTGGTGTGTTTTGTCATTTCAGTTGTTAGAATGTTCGGGGATTTTGTCCCGACATCCCTCATAGTATTAGAGACTTCATAGATAGTTAGACATTATTAGTTCATGAGTCTTTTCATTTCCTTTTGTTTATGTTGAGACTTGAGTTGC
>JAJOOR010004922.1:0-24695 GCA_036250505.1 Solanum acaule | reverse complement strand
CCCCCCCCACCCACACACACACACACACACACACACACCACCCACCCAGACCGAGCTGGACATTTGGTGTGTAGACAACATAACATGGGCAGCCATTGGGTAAACCAAGAACAGGGATGAGTTTGGTTGTGATATCATGTAAAAAAAATGAACCTTGGGCTTAATTCAACATGAAAAGGTAACTCATGAGGTAAGGATTGTCCAAGACTATGTGAGGAGATAACAACCCATTAACTCAAGCTCAACTAATGTTCTAGTGGAAGAGAGTGCTTCCCACTGAATTGCTTGGACATTCACTTCACTTAATTTCCTTCTTTCTTAAGATGATGACTTTTCTGTTAGGACTTAGGACACAGTAAAGTTTTCAAAATTATCTCAATGCGTTGATTCGTTTGAGCTTACGCTGTTGGGAACTTTGGTTGGTTTTTTCCCTTAATAACATTTTCTATGTGAATTTGATGCCTTAACTTTGACTAATTTACATCTGGTCATGTTAGCATAGCCACATCTTTTTAGTATTTTGATTTGCTATAGGCATGTAGTTATTACACAGATGGTAATGCCATTGGTGCATTGCCTTTCCAGAAACATGCACCAATGACATTATCAGGCCTAAATATGTAGTTGTGGTCTTGTTGGTAGACCTCTTCAATAACACCTAATATGGTTCCTATAATTGCAATGAGGACTGAGTGGTTGACACTTCTGATACCTAATATTTGTGTTGCGACATATTAGAGAAACTGGCTAGGTCCTATTTAAAAGAAAAGGCTGGACTTGGTGCCTGCTTGGCTTCGTCTCTTTTGCCGAGATGGTTGAAATTAGTTAACTGGGCCCTAAATGTGATTCACAGTACAACTGGTCTTCTTCATTCTGCCTGGTACCAGGTCGATATGTGCTCAAAAGTTGCTTCCTTGATTTCTAGTTTTAGTTCAATATTGTCTTTCCTTTCCCTCTTTGGATCTTAGAGCCCTAGCTAAATGTGAGATGTTGTGTCCAAGCTGGATCAGATGTGCTCAAGGTGTAAAATATTCATGGTCATACATTTGCATCAATTGTGTCCATGTGTGTTTCTCTGTAAAATGTACTTCGAACTCTTAACTCATCAGTGGATATGCTTGTGCAATATGTTTATTCATTGATTCACCTGAATTTATCGTTTGCTTCGAATGTAGAACTGTATTTTTTCCTTGATAGATGAGAGAAGCAATAATATGGTTATGTTTACTTATTCCCCAAATAAAAACTTTTGCCGATATCCTTTTAAGTGCATTCTCTATATCTTTTGAATGCTAGCACTTTCAAAGATTGGCTTACTGGTAAACCATGCTTGAATGTGGATTTTAACATTTGCATCTCTACTTCTGCTTTTTACTTCAGTTGTATCCAGAAAAATTGTAAGCATTGGGGAAATAATGGTTCCTACAAGCTGTGCAATATGTAGGAAAGCGTATGTGGCCTAGCATCTTGTAAACAATTTCATAAAATGTACCTAAATTTTTGTGTTGTGTCTCCCATTGATTGTATCATGACCACAATGAAAGATAATTTTCTTGCACATTGCAGGTAGCTTTTAGTGCCTTTCTTAATGGTGGATCTAGTTCTGCTGATGTGTTGCCCAAATGGTCTCGTCTATCATCTGATAGCCATAGCTTCCGATGCCACTCAAGAAAGCCTCTTGGGATCCTTGGAGACTATAAAGTAGCAGCAAGTTCCATCCGCCAGGAATTTGATAATTTACTCCTCAATGCTATCAGCATGAGCTTTTTTGAGCGCCTAAGCTTGGCTTGGAAGATAATGTTTCCACCATCCCCTTCGGCAAGTAATTCTGCTGCTAATATTGCTAAGCAACGCCTGAGGATGATTCTCTTCTCTGATAGGTGTGCTGTCAGTGATGAGGCCAAACAGAAGATTGTAAGCAACGTCGTTAGTGCTCTCTCTGATTTTGTGGAAATAGAATCGCAGGAGAAAGTACAGCTGAGCGTCTCAACGGATCCAGACCTAGGGACAATCTACTCTGTCACAGTGCCAGTCAGACGGGTGAGATCAGAATACCAGGTAGAGGATCCAACCGGAACAATAACTAATGTTGAGTACAAAGACACTGGAGATAGTTCTGGTTCAGTTGATGTCAAGTTCGACTTTTACATTCCAGACGAGAATTTCAATGACTATGGTATGTGAAACCTTGACATGCCTTCCGCCTAACCGGAAAAGAGGGTTGATCTGTCTTGTTTGTCTGGCATTTGATAATTTTTTTTTTACCTTTTTAAACATACTAGTAGGTGGTCCTCCAAATATACTGTGACAATCAACTTTAGAGTGCTGTAAATACCTGAAAATCCCTTTTGGAAGTGTTTGATGAATTTGCTAGTTTTGGTTACAATCCAAGACACTTCGTAACAATTCGTTATATGTAACCATTGTTTTTAGGCAAGTGTGAATCCTCAATGCATTTTTTTTTGTTTGTAGAAGTGTCTTTCTGTTTGCAAGAAAGATATATTGGAGAAAGTTGATTATCGGGATGAGATAGACAAGGATATTGAGATAGTTAATCCTACCATTTGAGTACAAAATGGTTTTCGGGACTAATTAATACTCAACAAATGCAGGATACAATAGTTTAATCGAGAACAAACTATAAGGTGATGTTTGGTTCGTTGCATTGCGAGAATTTATCTACACATCAAAGCTAAGCATTATTAATACATTTTTGGTTAGTATTTTTTTTCCTCATATAGAGAGAACGCTAATGACGCATTACCTATCTTGTATGCTAATTTATGTACACATAAAAATAGCTTAGACTATTTCCAATTTTTTTGTTGTAATTTTCTGATTTAGAAAATCAGTACAATAAATAAGAATTGTTGGAACACCTATTATTCTATCGCAATAATAGAAGTCGTGTTCTAATTTGGATGAGATTTGAGTGATAAAATGGCATCCACCATAGATGAACAATAAGATTCTTTTAGTTCTAATCTTTTAGAGGGTCGATTCAATAGGCTAAAAAAGTTTAGTAGATTCAATAGAAAAAAAAAACACTCATGTAAATTTAACGCACTAGAATTGGAGATAAATATAACTTTTTTTGAAAGTACATGTAAAAATATATGGTATTGATAATTTAGTAACTAATTTAAGAGACACATATTCAACAAAAAAAATAATATTAGACATGTTTAAAAGAAAAAAAAACCGAAATTTTGGCAGTAATTAGGCGGGAAATACTTGAAGGTTTTCTGAAGATCTTTAATGGCTTCGAGTTTTCGTCTTCCCTAGCACTTCACTGCCGTCTTCAGAACTCTGCGTTTACTTCAAATCGAAGTGTGGTTCTTCAGAGGGAAATCAGTCTCCGTATAATTTCCCCATTTTTAGGGTTCACAACTCAAAAGTAGTTTTTTTTTTCATTGTTTGACTTCACAATGAATACTTTTTCTCTGAATTTGGCTGATCCAATTCGGGACGCAATTTCAAGGATACGATTTGCTCCACATTCGAACAATCTGCTTATTTCTTCTTGGGATTCTGTAAGTAAATCCCCTTCCTCTGTATAGAAAATTCGCCTCAATTTTATACTAGCTGGGTTTAGTTATGTTATCGAACTCTAGTTCATTTAAAT
Organism: Solanum acaule; assembly: GCA_036250505.1. Classification (NCBI taxonomy): domain Eukaryota; kingdom Viridiplantae; phylum Streptophyta; class Magnoliopsida; order Solanales; family Solanaceae; genus Solanum; species Solanum acaule. The sequence continues at coordinate 21,070 of JAJOOR010004922.1, read as the reverse complement.
GTAATGCAAAAACTTAATCTGCAGAGTCTACGATTATACGATGTTGACAGCTCTAAGCTTCGAATGGAAGCTCCCGGGGAAGCTGAGCTCCTCGATTGCTGTTTTGAGAATGAGAGGGTGTGCTTTAGTGCTGCTTCTGATGGTTCAGTTAACAGGTTTTTGCTCCTGGATTGTTGTTCTACTTGGATAGTTTCTCTTGTCAAATGTTATTTTATCAACTCCCCCGCTACCCTGCACTGAGAGCACGGGTGTGCCCTTTCGTTTTGTATTGCATGAACTAAAGCGAAAAACTTTTCATGTGAGAAAAGAAAAAGGAAAAGGAAAAGATGAACCTTTATACGCAGAGCTTAGAGCTAGAAATAGTTTTCTCATGTTTCCTGGTACATTGTCTGGGGAATGCATTGAATTTCTTCTTATTATTTTTTTGGATTGTTGTTCTTCCTAGGTATGATTTGGATTCAGGTATTAAAGTCTCAGTGGGAAATCATGATGATTCAGCAACCTGTGTTGAGTATTCTGCCGAAACATGTAAGATATTGATAACTCTGTGAATTCAATAAGGTGACTTCTTAACTTATTCATTAAATATTGCCTTAGAAAAAGTCATAACTCGTATTATCCAGAGCAAAAGATTTTTGTAAATTTCAAACCTAATGGGTTTTCCATAAGCTAATGGCTCTACTACGCACAAGAATTCTATTAATATGTATTCCTAAAGTAGAGGATCTATTAATTAGTTTCTTAGTTGGACAACTTGATTTATTTGGATATATGTTCAACATAATGTGCCAAAATGGAGAGGGCCAAAAATTCACTGATTTGCTTACATGTTTAGTGCTCTAAAGGGTATACATATCGACTCAAGTTTCTCTCCTTAAATATCTTTTTCTTTATTTGTAGGTCAAATAATTACTGCTGGTTGGGATAAAAAGATAAATTTTTGGGATGCTCGTTCAACACAATCTCATGGATGCTTGAGCAGCTTAGTTTCAGAGGTGGAGTCAATGTCACTATCTGGATTAAATTTGATGGTTGCTGCTGGGTCCTCAGTTAGTTTATATGACATACGAAGTTTTAAGACATCAGTTCACACGAAAGGCGTGAAAGTAAAATGTATACGACCAATTTTTAATCCTAAAGGTACTCTTACCCAAATTCTAATATCAACTATGTTGTGCTTCCAAGGTCCCCTCACACCCCTTCACCCCCACTGAACTAAAAAGAACGAAAGAACAAAAGGTTTAAGTGTCTTCTTGAAAGTTGAAGAATAGTTCGATTTAAAGATCTCTATTATGCATGTAAGTACTTCATTGTAAAGTGGATTCCCTAATCTGTCTAGCAAGCAAGGACAAACAAATCTCAGTTAGGAATTGCTACAACCTGTTAAGGAAGCAATCAGGTCAATGGGAGACTTCTTGGCAATGGAAGATGTTATGGAAGACTTAGGCTCCTGTTAAAGTAAGCATGCTTTGGGTGGGTTAAACATGGGGCATGTTTAATACAGAGTAATCTGCAAAAGAGGGGTATTGTATTATGTAATAGATGCTACTTGTGTCAAGAAGATCAAGAAACTGTTGAGCACCTGTTTATCCACTGCAGAGTTGCCAAACAATGCTGGGAGTTATTTCTAAGTGTCTGTGGTATTACATAGTGATGTCTCAGAATATGAGAGGTTTATTACAAAGTTGGCAATAACAGGTTACTCACAAGGAGAACAAGAAGATATAGTGGACTATGCCGTTGTGCATTTTCTGGACAATATGGCTGAAAAGGAACAAGACCTATTTTAAAGGGCATAAATCTCCGATTTCTAGAGTCGAAGCTAGCTTTTTGCAGAATTTGTTCTTCTGGTGTGGAAGTAGTTCAATAGGCAGTTTGAGCCAATTAATGGATTTTCTGGATTTGTTAGGAAGGAAAGTCTAGTAGTCTGTATTTCTTTCTGAAGCTTTAAGTTGTTTTTGTAACCTTTTATTACCTTCTTGGTACCCTATTAATAGAACTTTTTCCCTTATTAAAAAAGTACTTCACTGCAATTGATGTAGTTAATGACTTACTTGAGTCGAGATTAAGCCTAGAAAGTAGGTATAAAATAGGTTGTTCTCTTCGCCCAACTTAAGTGGCGCTTTGATTTAATATGTATGTGTATCTTTCCCTCCAATTGTGCCCTTCTCCATTTAAGCCTATTCTTTTTTAGCACTTTGAGCTTAAAGCCCCAATGGATGTTCGCTTCTCTTTTTCTATCTTCTGCTTTTTGCCTTTGATAACATGACCACAGTAGCGCACAAAGAAAAGACTGCAGAGGGGTACAATTATGTTGGTTTTTTAGTCTTCTGCATTATCCATCTTATTTTGTCTAGACAGCAGGCAAAAATAGTTCTCCATCACATGTTTCTATCTCCTGCTTATATTTTATCGTACCTAGTTTCAATTTCCTTCTGAACAACCTCTTTGTGCAGGATTTGTTGTTGGATCAATTGATGGGCGAGTTCTTCTGGAGTACATCTCCAAATCCAGCTCACATGAGGGGTCAGTAAAAGTTTTTAGCACTGTTTTTTTGGTTTGAAAAGATGAAAGTTTGTAGTATATCAGACTACTGTATGGTGATTCCATCCAGATTAATCAATTCACTATGTAAGAGATGTAAGTAGAAGTTTTATGCTGTTACTTATACAGAGCAAATCATTATTGCTAAAGAACTTAGAAGAAATGGAAAAGTTTGAAAGGGCCTCTTCTTAGATCCTTGTATCAGTCAACAGTAGGCCAACAGAAGATGACTTTGGCTTCCTAACTTTAATTTTGATCCAAAGAAGCACTTGATGAAAATCAAATCTCTGATTAAACAAAAAGAAAGATCAACAATTTATCAATGCAAATTGTAAAATCTAGTAAAAACAGTAGGAATTGTCTTCTCTGAGCCATGTATCTTTTGGTTTACAACTTCATATTTCCATAATTCTTTTACACTCTTGTCCATTTTGGTTTATGGTTAGCGTTGCATGTTGGTGAAACTATAACTTCTCTTTTAAGTGACAGATTCAGACATTCTGTAGAAAAATGAAATCGTTCAGCGTCTGAAATTTCTCAGTATATGGTTACTATGGATTTCTTATCCTAAAAAATCTCCTTTGTGGATCTCTTAATTAATTTTGTTTCTACTTTTGTAGGTACGCATTTAGATGTCACCCAAAGGTTAAAGATGGGAGGCGTCATGTTGTAACAGTTAATGACATTGCATTTAACCCATCGTATGTGATTTTCCAGTTTCAGCCTTCTGTTATTGTTATAATAGAAGTTATATTCATAGCAACTTTTCTTTTCCCAGCATTATTGGTTCATTTGTTACTGGTGATAATGATGGCTATGCCACCTTGTGGGATGCTCGAGGAAGGAAACGGATATTTGAGGTACTCTTGTTCGTTTGTCAATCAGATATTGCATAAGTTCCCCCAAAAGTGATAATACAGTTATAAACTAGTAATTGCAGTTTTGATATCACTTGGTTGACGTCATGGTTTTGAAAGAAATCTTGTGCTTCTGAAACCGAATGAACAAATCTCTTCATTTATATGAGTAACATGCCAAAGTAAAACTTGCCAGTTAATGTCTAAATCCACACATTCCTTTTTAAACTATTGCTTCTGTTTATTTTCCATTTGAGATTTGCTGTATAGCTATTTGCTTATTTCAACCAATTCATGGATCTCAGTCAATTTGTACGGTGTTTCCCTCTTTAGATGTCAAGATATCCCAACAGTGTCGTCTCTCTATCATATAGCCATGATGGATTACTTTTAGCAGTCGCATCCAGTTATTCATACCAAGAAGTTAACGAAATGTAAGGCAAACTTGTTTAGTCATCTTCTTATTATGTGAAAATTGGGTATGTTCTTCGCTATCCTCCCTTCTATGACCCCTTTAATTTGTTCAACTGCCTTTAACAGAGAAGAGCCACCTCAGATATTTATTCATGAAATAGGGAACTGTGATCTCACGTCGCCTTCTTCAGGAGCTTCAAACAAAAAATGACTGCTAATACACAACTCAGATTATGGTTGTTGCTTGTCTTTCCTTATGTAAGTCATCTTGTTTACGAGATACTGTACTTATCAACCCCTTGTAATATTTGGTCCCTGATCACAAAGTGTGCTCCCCCTCATTATTTTCTATTTTAAGCTAGCTCTTAAACAGCAAAATCTGCTGGTACCTGCGTACAAGTTGGCTTTTCCTCGCTCACCTTCTGTGATGGCTATTGATTACAAGGAAAGGACTCAACACAAACTTGGACGCGCCGGAGTGTAGAATTTCCACTGATGTAAACATCATGTCCAGTTGATGTATTGGTGTCTAGCATATCGTTTGCTGAGTGGAGTGTATTTTTGAATTTAATTTTTGCTCATACCAAAATCTCTTTTGAATTGATTGATTTATTTCAGATGGAGCTTTATATGTTTTAGCTCCTCACATGTGTAATGTGAAGTAACCCATATTTTCCTTTCTTCAAGAATCACATGTCATATTCTTTTGCTTGAAATATTTCTTTAATTAAAGCCTTTTTCTCTTTTCCTTGTATTTTTTCTTCAAAAATATAATAAACTGGGTACCAGTGTTGATTATTCTTTGAAACATGTACGATAGTAGTAAACTAGTATTTTAAAAAAATTAATATGGTGATATCTTAACATATTCTTTAAATATTACATTGAAGAGAAACACATAAAATCATATATTTTCAGAGCAATGATTGTTTATTTTCTAATGATGTTTGGTATTTGTACTAAGCACCCCCAACCCGTTGTAAGTAATTTTGATTAATCACCAATTTTTTTTGACCTGGGAAAAATCCGAGGAAGAAATAAGAATGATAGTAATACTACAAAAGGTTGTCCCCTAGAGCGTAACATGTGATGTGTGGATTAGGCACAGGGTAGACAAACGGCCCCATTATCCATTTTTTTATATTTGTAATCCAATCTCTCACACCACAAGGGAGAATCTTGAAACGCAAAATGAATGAAATGATAGAAACTAAAAAACTAAGGAAAAATACACAAGTTGCTACCTAAACTTGTCCGAAAAAAAAATACATAAGTTGTCACCTAAACTTGTTACAATGTTTTTTGTCAAGCATTACAAGTGTTGACCTGAGTTGTAATCTTTTTTTTTCATCTGTTCTTTATTTGTAGGCCCTAATTAAGTTCAAGATTTTACACTAAAATAAGGATTAACTACCCTGTCTAGTGACACTTCAACTGTTAATTCCTACTAACTTTGTCTACTGACACTCCAACTGATTGATTCCTCCTAACTTATCTATTCACATTTGCAACTATATATTGACTCCTCAATATTTGTAGTTCATCAATAGAACACACATCTTTTAGAGTTACTCATCTTTTTCGATTTGCTTCTGCTATATAGTAGAAGATGAGAAATTGGAACTTTCTTGGATTTCTCTGTCTTGCTTTCGTATTGAGAGTTGAATCCTTCAAATTTCATAGGATTGATCAACACGTTGAAAGAATCTCCGGAAGTGCTGGTGATGTGTTGGAGGATGATCCTACAGGTAGGTTGAAAGTTTTTGTATATGAGCTTCCAAGCAAATATAACAAGAAGACTGTGCAGAGGGACTCGCGATGCCTCAGTCACATGTTTGCTGCTGAGATATATATGCATCAGTTTCTGTTATCCAGTCCTGTAAGAACACTTGATCCAGAGGAAGCGGATTGGTTTTACACTCCAGTTTACACGACTTGTGAGTACTTGACACCACATGGTCATCCTTTACCTTTTAACTCACCACGTATGATGAGAAGCGCGATTCAGCTTGTTGCTTCTAGCTGGCCATACTGGAACAGGACACAGGGGGGTGATCATTTCTTCATTGTGCCACATGATTTTGGTGCATGTTTCCATTTTCAAGAAGAGAAAGCTATTGGAAGAGGAATTCTTCCGTTGCTCCAGCATGCTACCTTGGTTCAAACTTTTGGACAACGGAATCATGTTTGTTTGAAGGAAGGATCAATAACTATTCCTCCTTATGCTCCTCCACAGAAAATTCAATCTCACTTGATCTCTCCTGATACTCCAAGATCCATATTTGTCTATTTCCGTGGCTTGTTTTATGACAAAAGAAATGATCCTAAAGGCGGGTACTATGCAAGAGGTGCTCGAGCAGCAGTGTGGGAGAACTTTAAGGACAATCCACTCTTTGATATTTCTACAGATCATCCAACTACATACTACGAAGATATGCAACGAGCTATCTTTTGCTTGTGCCCTCTCGGATGGGCTCCATGGAGTCCTAGATTGGTTGAAGCTGTTGTATTCGGATGCATCCCCGTTATAATAGCAGATGACATTGTATTGCCATTTGCTGATGCCATTCCATGGGAAGATATTGGATTGTTCGTAGCGGAGAAGGATGTTCCATATTTGGATAACATTCTTACTTCTGTTCCACCACAAGAAATACTGAGGAAGCAGAGATTGCTTGCCAATCCTTCAATGAAGCAGGCTATGTTATTTCTACAACCTGCTCAACCAGGTGATGCTTTCCACCAAATCTTGAATGGACTTGCTCGTAAATTACCCCATCATCACAAGACCATATACGGAGGCAACAACGTCTTAAACTGGACTGCTGGTCCAGTTGGTGATCTAAAACCTTGGTAGGATCAAGCTGAACCTCAAGATTTACTCATTTGTTGACTTCCATGTTTGCTTATAACGTTTATTTATTTGTTCTATGTTAATTTTATACACAGAAGAAAGAGTTTCGTCTATCAAAGGTTCAGTAGACACACAATTGTTGTATAGTACAGTAGAATATAGTACAGCAGTCCCACACACCCTCTTGACCAGGGAAGAACTAACTAGAAGGAGAACTTTATTGGTGAACTCGACTACTCGAGTCCCATTGTTTTAGATTTCCAAGAGAAACTCCAAAATAAAAGCATCATTGTGGATAAAGCAAATAAAGGACACAAAACTACACATACTTGAGAAACAGTAAGTTGTAACTCCTACTTTTGTTCTTTGTCAATACTCATACCAAGGACAGTTGATTGATTTAAAGACTTTTAGGATAAAAGAACAAAGTCATCTTCAAATATTGGATCACAGTACAGGGATATAAATATATATAAATAGATCTGAAATGTATAATATAACAATACAAAAATTCTGAAATTTCATTCATTAAGCCATAATATAATGAACAGACAGAATGTGTTTTGGAGAACCAAAACACGAAAAAGATTGAACACAGTAACATAATAGAGAATTGACTCAAAATCTTTTTCTGCTTCTTTGTTCCCTAAAACAAACCAAAAAAGAGAACTGTCAACAACTCCATTGCACATTTGCTTTGTGAAAGCTCTAATACTTGGCCTCCATCCTATTCATAAAATAGTTCACATTTGAAAAGGAGATGGGATTTGAGATTTATTTGGTAATCTACTTATTTGTTGGCCTTGTTTTCAAAATCGAGTACTGTTATTTAGTATTCATTCTCCCTATTCCGTGAAGTTAATGGCAAATCAACTGCGTTATTAACATCTAGTTGAGACTTGGACAGATTCAATAGCAATACAGAAAGTTCAAAAATTAGAAGTGATCTAAAAGAAACTACAGCATAAAAAAGAAAAGAAGAAGAAAGGGTACATACATACCTGATAACCAAATCGAGCTTGAAACCACAATTTTGCATTTCTTCAACTTGTATTTCCCGGATATCCTTTGCTGATTCAACAAGTGATTCTTTGCATGATATCACCTCAATAGATTTTAGAGTCGGCATGTACTGAAAGCCAGAAGGGATCTCCTCCAGATCTCGCAACCCTTTTAACACCAATTGCTCAAGGCATGGAAAAGCATCATCTGAGACTTTCCATTCTGAAAAATTAGGAACTTGAAGTTTCAAGAATTTGAGGTGAGGGAACTGCTCATCGGTCACTTCCCATACTTTGGAATAAAAGGTAACTTGTAGCAGTTTGAGTACCACAAGCTCGGGGAGGGTTGCGACTTGATCAAGACTATATACACGACAGTTGAATAGTGTTAATTTCTTGAGACATGGTGGCAAGTTCATCTCAGCCAAGGTCCAGCAAGAACCCCCAGAAAATTTGAGCATTTCAAGCTTAGTAAGATTGTTAAATGCAGGAAAGAAACTATCACATTTTGAAACTTCACATCTCAGTTTTTGTAGATTTGGTGTCCTTGCCAAGATGTTATTCGCGTCCTCCTCACAAGAAAACCATACTGAGGCAAGAGTTCTCAACTCTTTCATTTTTGGGAGACTCTCTTCATGAACATTGGGTATAGTGAAAATAGCACGATTATATATATGTAGATGGCGCAGCTTGACCATATTCCAAAGTGTGTCTGGTAATGATACTTGTCCACCAATTCCTTTAACTATCAATGTTTCAAGGTTCCAAAGATTGGATGAGAATGATAATGAAGAATCTTCAGCAATTCTAACAGCAACATATCTCAAGCAGGTCAATGCTTCTGGGAAAGAATCAATTACAGTGAATTCCAAATCTAACACCCTCAGAAACTTGAAGCTATTAAAAGTGTATGATGCATGGTGTATTGATGATAATGCAATTTGTCTTCCCTTTATCAAGTGGAAAGATAGTACATTTGAACAAACCGAACTCCATTCTGCAAGATTATCACCTTGAAAGTGAAGGCATAAGCGTCGTGGAATGCTATGCTTCTTGTAGGAAATAGAAGAATGATTCATATTATCTTTGTCCCTGTTAATAGAGAAATTAGTATGATCTGAATACGTTTAATAAAAGATAAAATTGATGCTACGAAGAGGAATATTAGATTGTATTACCCTTTTATGCATTGTAGAAAGTTCTCCAGCTTGGCTTTCTTGTTACAAAAATCAAGCAACAAGTCATGAATGCGACATGTCTTTGTCTTACCATCACAACTCTTCTTGGAAACCATTACAAGGTTTCTTCCAATAAGGTCTTTTAAGTGATCTTCCGCTACATCCTCGGAAAGTTTCTCTTTATGAGATTTTACCAGACCTTCTGCTATCCACAACCATGTTAACTTTGAAACTTGTATCTCTTCATCCTCCGAAAATACTCCAAAATACAAAAAACAAGGTTTCAAATGAAATGGTAAAACATGGTAACTAAGATTTATTATCTCTTGTGACTTATCCCGGATGTGTGAACCTAAATTTACTGCAACTTGTTCCCAACAATGTTTTTCCTTTTCCATTGTTTTGAGAATACCTGCTACCAGGACAACTGAAAGAGGTAGTCCTGCACACTTTTGTGCTATCTTTTGGCCAACATCTTCTAAGACAAGGGGGCAACTTTTTGTATTGAACACCTTATTTTTCAATAACATCCAACTTTCTTCTTGAGTAAACAATCGAAGACAATGAGGATCATTGATGAGTTTGGCATGGGAGGCAACATGATCAAGCCGAGTTGTCAGAATAATTCTACTTCCCTTCCTAGCATCATAAAAGCAAGGCTCTAGATCATCCCATGCACTAGTTTCCCAGACATCATCAACAAGGATAAGGTACCTCTGAACCATTAGAAGTTTGTGCAACTTATCTGCTAATTCATCCTCTGGTAGCTTATCACTTATAACTGTATCCCTCTTAACACCACGTAGAATGGTTAGTAACAAGTCCTTGAGTGCATATACTTGAGACACACAACATTGTGCACGGACATCAAAATGAGAGGCAACAGTTTCATCATTATAAAGTTTACTAGCCAGAGTTGTCTTACCCAATCCGGCCATGCCCACGATTGAGATAACATCCAAGTCTGGTGATCCTCTGATTAGCTGCCGCCTTAGCTTGTTCACCACCTCATCAAAACCCACCATTTCTTCGCTTGTGCTTGTAATCCTATCAAATTGTGAAGTATGAGCACTGGTAACGTCAGTGGCATTATGCAATACCAAGTCAGGGACTTTCTTTTCATGAATCGCCGCTACCTCCCTCATGAGTAGTGTAATCTCCTCAATGATGTCCCCGGTCCAGAGAAAAAGGCACCACTCAGGAATGTCTTTGTTTATACAGGAATCAACTATATGTTCCACCTCATATGCTTTAGCAATACACCATATGGAAGTGCTATGTCCCATTACTCATAATCACAAAGACACAGTTGCTTTCAAGGATCGAATTACAATGCTCAACTTCTTGAGAGACAATCTCATCAATCTACCAAGAGAGGCCCTTGAAGATTTTGATACCGCAATTATTAATGTAGGCCTTCTAATTTACTCCACGTTTGATAGCCCGGAGTTAAACCAAGTGCCAGTTCTTGATATTCAGAGTATACAAGAACTGATTTACTTCCTCACTCGGAAGTCATTTCACCCCAATTTACCTAAGATTGATGGACTGGGATCTATTGATATCATTATAGATCACCTCAAGGAGTTTCTAAGCCGCTACTCAGAGTCACTTTCTTCCATAAGGAGCCAACTTCGGACAATTCAGCAGCAACTGGAGCACTTTCAGAAGCAACATGATGGATTCCGATCTTTTTCAATGCAGGTGATTGCTAAAGCATATCTGGTGGATCATTTGGTTGTTGCTTGTATAAACAAAGATATTCTTGAGGGGTGTCTTTTTTTCTGGTTCCGGGACATCATAGAGGAGATTACACTTCTCATAGAGGCAGTGAAGATTCATGAAAAAGAAGTCTCTGACTTGGTATTGCATAATACCACTGATGTTTCTAGTGCTCATACTTCACAACTTGATCGAATTACAAGCATGAGCGAAGAGATGGTGGGCTTTCAGGAGGTAATGTACACCCTAAGACGGCAGCTAATCAGCGGATCATCAAAGTTGGATGTCATCTCAATCGTGGGCATGGCCGGATTGGGTAAGACAACTCTAGCTAACAAACTATTTCTTGATGAGTTAGTTGTCTCTCATTTTGATGTCCGTGCACAATGTTGTGTATCTCAAGTATATACACGAAAGGACTTGTTACTAACCATTCTTCGTAGTGTTAATAAGGATACAGTTATAAGTGATAAACTACAAGAGGATGTATTAGCAGAAAAGTTGCACAGACTTCTATTGGTTCAGAGGTACCTTATCCTCATTGATAATGTTTGGGAAACTAGTGCATGGGATGATCTAAAGCCTTGCTTCTATGATGCCAATAATGGAAGTAGAATTATCCTGACAACTCGTCTTGGTGATGTTGCCTATGATGCTAAACTCGTCAGTGATCCTCATTTGCTTCGATTGTTTACTCAAGAAGAAAGTTGGATGTTATTGAAGAATAAGGTGTTCAATACAAAAAGTTGTCCCGTTGTCTTAGAAGATGTTGGCCAAAAGATAGCACAAAAGTGTGGAGGGCTACCTCTTTCAGTTGTCCTGGTAGCAGGTATTCTTGAAACAATGGAGAAGGAAAAACATTGTTGGGAACAAGTTGCAATAAATTTAGGTCCACACATCCAGGCTAAGTCAGAGGATATAATAAATCTTAGTTACCAAAATTTACCGTTTCATTTGAAACCTTGCTTTTTGTACTTTGGAATATTTTTGGAGGATGAAGAGATACAGGTTTCAAAGTTAACATGGTTATGGACAGCAGAAGGTTTGGTAAAATCTCATAATGAGAAGGTTTCCGAGGATATTGCAGAATATTACTTAAAGAACCTTATTGGAAGAAACCTTGTGATGGTTTCCAAGAAGAGTTGTGATGGTAAGACTAAGGCATGTCGCATTCATGACTTGTTGCTTGAGTTTTGTAAAAAGAAAGCCAAGCTCGAGAACTTTCTACAATGCATAAAAAGGTAATACAATCTAGTAATATTTTAATTCGTTGAATCAATTGTTATCTTTTAAACGTATATATTCTGATCATACAAATTTCTCTATCAACAGGGACAATGATATGAATCCTACTTCTATTTCCTATCAGAAGCATAACATTCCACGACGATTATGTCTTCACTTTGAAGGTGATAATCTTGCAGAATGGAGTTCTATTTGTTCAGATGTACAATCTTTCCACTTGATGAAGGGAAGACAAATTGGATTATCTTCAATATCACACATTTTTAACAGTTTCAAGTTTTTGTGGGTGCTAGATTTAGAATTCACTGTGATTGATTCTTTCCCAAAAGCATTAACCAATTTGAGATATGTTGCTGTTAAGGTTGCTGAAGATTCTTCATTATCATTCTCTGACAATCTTTGGAACCTTGAAACTTTGATAGTTAAAGGACTTGGAGGACGAGTAACTTTACCAGACACCATCTGGAAGATGATCAAGTTACGCCATTTGCATGTATACAACCGCGCTGTTTTCAATATAAACGATGCACTCCAAGAAATGGATGGCTTGAGAACTCTTTCCTCTGCATGGTTTTCTTGTGTGGAGGACGCAGACAGGGTCATCGCAAAGATACCAAATCTTCAAAAACTGAGATGTGAAGTTTTGTCATGTGATTCCTATTCCCCTGCATTTAACAATCTTACTAAGCTTGAAATGCTCAAGTTTTCTTGGGGTGGGACCTTGGACACCGGGCTTAACTTGCCATCAAGTCTCAAGAAATTAACCCTATCCATTGGTTGCATATCTAGTCTTGATGAGGTCTCAACCCTCCCCAGACTTGTGGTACTCAAACTGCAATACGTTTCCATTAATTCCAAAGTTTGGAATGTGACCAATGAGCATTTCCCTTGCCTCAAATTCTTGAAACTGCAAGATTCTTCTCTTTTTGAGTGGAATGTTTCAGATGATGCTTTTCCATCCCTTGAGAATTTGGTGTTAAGAAGATTGCGACATCTTGAGCAGATCCCTCCTTGCTTTGAAGACATGATGACTCTAAAATCAATTGAGGTGATGGCATGCAAAGAATCACTTGTTGAATCAGCCAATGATATCTGGGAAACACAAGTTGAAGAAATGCAAAATTCTGATTTCAAGTTGTTTGTCCATAAGTAGAACAATCATACTTTGACCCTCAAATGCCAGCTCGATTTCATTATCAGGTACATGTCCTGTTGAGCCACTATAATTGAAGTTAAATGTGTGTCTTTATATACGTACTAGCTTATAGAGTGCTTTTTCCTTGACACCTTACGTGTAGCTTAAAAAACATTTCTATAACAATCTTTCACGCTTGGTCATGACATGGAAGTACTATATAATACCTAATACAATGAGTATTTATGAATTGCTTGCGGTATTCTGCTGCTAGTGTATTGCTTTTCTGTACTTTTATGGATTGAAATTGTGTCAATGATTAAAAGACATTGTAAAAGTATTGTATTTTCATCTGTCATTGTCAAGGTGTTTTTTATGCTTTGGTTTCCTTTAGATCACTAAGTTTTAAATTTTCTGTATTGCTATTGAATCTGTTCAAGTCTCATCTATAAGTTAATAATGCCGTTGATTCACCATTAACTTCACAAAATGGGGAGAATACTAAAACCATAGTACTCGATTTTGAAAAGAAGATAATGAAAGAAGTTTTTATGTCCACCAAATAAACCTCAAACAGTATCTCATTTTCAAATGTGAACTAGATTGTAAATTGGATGGAGGCTATTCGAGCTTTCACAAAGTAATTGTGCAATGGATGAAGCTAGTTTGGATTTCCTATATTGAGGTTTTCAAAATTTTGAATCGAGTTGTTGACAGTTTCTCCCTTCTTTTGGTTTGTTTTAGGGAACAAGGAGGCATAAGAAGAGAAGTTTGAGTCAATTCTGGAAGCAAGATGGTGCTTTTATTTGGAGATTGTTAGGCAACAATAAAATAAGTGTAATGGGGAGGGTAAATTAGCAATTTAACTTTCAGTAAAATGGTTTAGTATAGATATAGATATTACTGAGTCTTACTCGTGTGTTTTCATTATAACATACACTTTGCTTGGTGGTATGCATTTCCGTTTTGGTTGCAATTTATTTGGATGCAGAACAAGGTGTTTTAACTTGTAGTATTCTCATTTCATACAGTTGTATTCTTCTTTATTGAACCATAACTAATACAGTCCTAGAGTTATCATACTATTAAAATTCATCACATGAAAGATAAAATGGATTTGTCCATCTTAACCAACGGTCAAGTAAATTGCAGCAAACATAATACTATAGTTATGAACATGTATGAAATGAATCAAAAACATTTAACATCGAATGATGAAAATGAGATTTACACAGATGCAAGAACAATAAAGGAAGTTAGGAACTTAGTATTAGGCCTTATTTATTTTCATTAAGATTAAGACGTCTGAATTTAATATATAGTGTAAATGACCTTATAGTAATTTGTTATCTTTTCTGTTGTTTATTTAAAAGATCTCTTATAAATGGATTTAGTTTTATTAGTGAATATCGAGGCTGAAAGAACTCAATATCTATATATATCATACACACAATCTCAATCCATAGAAGTAATTAAACAAAGCACCTAAAATCAGTTGCAGAATACCATAAGTGATAACACCAGTAGATCAACTAATACATAATACATCTTCACGTTAAGCTGTTATGCTAAACTTCCGCTAATGAAATGTGTGAGATAGCTGTTATGCTAAACTTCCGCGCTATGTTGTCTAATAGTTATTTTATTTGTTGGATTTGGTGTGTTGTTGGTCTCCCTTCCTTCTTTTAATGCATCTGAAATGTTCAATTGCCTCTAACAGAGAAGAGTCACCTCAGATGCAAGTTATCTGGTTTATTATATGTGCAAGTTATCGATACCTTAATACTACAATAGTTATTTAGCTGTAGATGTTCACAAGTTGGCTCACGAATTGTATGGTATAGAATATAGTATTTTTCCCCTGCTAAAATTCTCCTTCAATGATTTTAATGTTGCCTAACAGTAAACTCCAAATAAAAGCACCATTGTGGATAGACATAAAACTGTCTATATATTAACTGATAAAAAAGATTAAACACAAAAGTCTTAAGACAAGACAGTGCTTCCATAGAGAATTGACTCAAAACTTTTTTACTTATACTCAAAAGATATAAAATCTTCAAAATTTGAGATATAATGTTTTGACATGTGATTTCTATTGTCTGTATTTATCATATTATAAGCTTGATACAAATCTGATATCTGGAAAACACAAGTTGAAGATATGCAAAATTCTGTTTTCAAGCTCTTAGTTCAATAGAACAGTTATACTTTGAACCTCAAATGTCAACTCAATTTGGTTATCAGATATGCATCATGTTGAGCCACTGTAACTGAAGTTAAATATGTGTCTTTATATATGTACTATTTGTTTTTCTTTACACACTTTTTGTGTAAGCTTAAAAACATTCATGTAACTTCTTTTTTTTTAAATAGAAAAGGATAGAGATAGAAAAAGAAGAAAATGAATAAAATAGCAAAACCTTCATTTTCATTTGTGCAAGTGTGGACTTTCTAGTTTCTACTAAGTTTTGTTTAGATTCTATACACATTAAGTCAACTTTAAATAGTCCAGTTAGGACTTAGGTCACACTATTGTACAATGGAAATTAATGTGGTAAATATAGTACTGTCTTAAGATCCTAAAAATTTAGAACAACTATAATCTAAAATTTTAAAATTATGATTTTAGTTGATATCCATATAAAAAGGATAGCTTGACTATGATTTTCCATTACACGAGACACTTATGTGAACTGATTATAAAAAACTTTGAGCCAATATTAAGAAAGGTAAATGCAGAGACTTAACATGGTCTGATGAAGCCAATTTATACAATTTTTGAGGAAAACAGATTGTCATGAGAAATATCAACTTTGAAAGTATTTTTTTGTCATTTTTAAAGGTGTGATTTACTTTGTTATGGAATTAGTAGATACATTTTCTAAAATGTTACATATTTGTCTACGTATAGATTGTTATGAGAAGAGAAAGAAAGGTATATAATGTTATATAAAGTATTGAACTCCTATATATAATGAAGGTCTTAGGTTCGAAATTCTTTAACAATACACAACAGGGAGTTGGCCTTAATTCTGAGTTTAGCTCGTGATACAAGACTTATCTAGTGGATTTTATCTTCTTTTTTGTGTGTGATTTGCAAGTTATTGCACAGAAACTAAGAAATTATTCCATTTGTTACCAATGGGAGTGTTTGATATTGAATTTTGTGGTATTAAATTAAAGATAAATAGAAATATCAAAATATGATGATTTTAAATATGTCACGTGAAAAGTTAGAATTAGAGAGTTTCCAAAAAAAAACGTTCTTTTTAACGAATTAAAAAAAAAAGCTGATAGTATATAAGATAATGTTACTAATTACTTTTATTTGTTCTTTTATCTCAATTAATATCACTTTTCATTTCACCACATTAATCTCTCTTCACACTCATTATAGTAAGGATACAAGTGGATTATTTTTTTATTTCAATCTTGATTTTCTAAAATAATAAGTACTTATTTTGAACTATTCTTTTTAGTAACCGTAAAAACTAAATTAATGGTAATAAATTCCAAACACCTACACATATATACTTTCTTGCTAAAACTTGAGTAAGCACTTGAAATTAGTCTCTCATATAGTAATAATAATAAAGTAAAACAGGTTGTTAATTAGGATCATTAATTATTGAGTAGCTAATTTAGAGGAGTTTGGCATAATTAATTATTAGTACCCCATGTAGGACATACTCGAATAATTCATTACAACCTGATTTTAACGTACTTTGCACTTAAGTAATTCATTGAGATTGTAATAACTCTTTATATTATTAATGTGATTTAAAAGTCAGAAAGGGGATTGTGAGCTCTTAAGATGAATTTAAAGTTGGCAAGTTGGCCTCAACTTCAATAGAAAAACACAATTAAAGCATGCAAAATATTTAAATATGTTTTTATGGTTATATACAATGTTTTATTCTAGTGGTTGAGCAATGATTGCCAAGAAGAACTAAAGAGGGATAAGTACCACCGAAGATTGTGATAGAATGTTAAACACTTTCTCATCTTTAATTAAAGATTTTAAATTTTAAACGCAAGGACGGATGTAGGAGGAGGAGAGGATATTCATTTGAATCTCTTTGACAAAAAATCATTATGTATATATATATAGACTATTTTTAAGAAAATATATAATAAAATTAGTGCATATTTTTAAAATATACTATATATGCATTTACATAATTAGTTGTGATAAGGACAGATTCATTTGTTTTTATATGATTAATTTCCTTTAATCATGATTTTTATCAATTTTTGAAGTGAAGAACAGTTTTATAAAATTAAAGTTAAATCTATTTTGACTAGTTGCTCAAATTACATTAATTTTTCCTATTTTTAAGTATTCATTGTTTGTACATTTATTTAAGGAGCCATTATTTAGAGTAAAGAAAATTATAGAAAAAAGTATTTGATAGAAGACAAAAGAAAAACACACTTTTGTATAATTGTTGTTTTTGAAAAGATAACTGATAATCTATTTTCCTTGAAAGTCTCCAGATAATCACACAGTCCCATGTTTTTCTAAACTTATTTGTATGATTAAATACAAAGATTTGTCGTATTAGCATATTAAGACATTCTAAAATTTTGAATTTATAAATTCTATTTTTTTTTAAAAATACAAGTTATTGTATTTGTATAAATTATTTTAATATATAGAAAAAAAGTAAAAATTTTAATATGAATATAAAATTTTATTTAAAATTATTGAGTTGTGTCGAATTTATAAGTTGGTAATCAAAATTTAACTTCGTTATGGCATGTTTCCAAGCTTTCATTTCCTTTTGCCAACAACTTGACGATAACGTCAGTTATATTTAAAAAATATTTCTTCACCAATTTTTTTTTTATAATATATCATCATTAAATACTTATAAAATATAGTATAATAGTATGTCATATGTTTTACTTATTTTTATTTTTATTTTTATTTTAGATATAGACAAAATATTAATAACAACATTAAAATTGAATATACTAAAATGAGTGCCTGCACTTCACCGACAATCTCTTCATCCTATGAATTGGTAATTTTGGCAAAAATTATACTAATGTTTATTTGGATTTCTGTGTTTTGCCTTATATATACTTTTTTTTTTTGCTTATATATACTATTAATAATAATATTTCTCTAAAGTTATGTATAGTACTTCCTTTGGACGATCCATTTTAATTATTGTACTTGTAATAAATAACTAGTCCAACGTAATATTATTATTTTAAAAAATTAAGATATAATTTTATTAATCTTTATTTGTTTTTATTAATAAATATAGAGAGAACATGTGGTAAAAATATAAATTAAATTGAGGTTGATGAATAAATAAAATAATTTAGTCAAATTATTTTTTTAAAATATGTAAAAAAAAGAAGAAGAGGCAAATTGTTGTTGAACTATGTGAAACTGAACAAAAATATTATTTGTTAATAGATTGGTTTGTATATGTTCTTATTGTCATACTTTAATTTAAATATGCTCATGTCGTTACTTTTGGGTCAAAAGTGTCATTTTCCTAATAAAAATATTTTTAAACATATATTATGTTTATTGATTCGATACAAATATTGAATAATAAATATAGCTACGATAAATAACAATAGAAAACAAAATAAAGACTTTTTCCTAAATATTTGTATTTAAGATCCCTCAATGAATTAAAGCTATATCTTGAATAATACCTCCCTCAATTCTATTTCAAATTCATAAACAAAGACTAGAATGACAATGTGATGTTAAATTCCTTTTAAAAGAAAATAATTGAGTTTAATTGTGTGGTGTAAAATTGTTGAAGCAATTTATTTTATTTATAAAAAATAATGTGAGAACAAATGTGGAAATTAGAGTCGTGGGGACTAGTAGCCAGAATTATCCAGACTGTGTGTTTGTCGTATGTGATTGTAGACTACCTTATGCTCCACGGCAACTCTTAAGTCGTCGGGGACTACAACTAATTTCACGCCACATTTTATATTTTAAAATAGTAACAAATATCCCATATTTTACTCTCTTGCTATTTTTCCGAAATACCTTTTGCTCAAGTGTATCAAACTCAAGTATAAGAAGAAAAAATAATAGAGAAAACATAGCGATTAAAAAGAAAAGCAGTGTAAAATCTATAAGAGAAAACAATAACAAAAACAAAATAATGTGATACAACTAGAGTGGCACGACTAGTCCTATGACAGATCCTAAACCTTCACAAGGCAAGACAACGTTCTCCCTATACTAGCCTTCTATCCTAATACCATAATACGTGACCTCCACTCCTTCTTATTTAAAGTCATATCTTCGGTATTATGAAGCTGCACGATGTCTTGTCTAATCACCTATCCCCAATACTTTTTCAGTCTATTCCTACCTCTCCACGTGTCCGCTACATCCAACCTCTTGCATCTCCTCACTGGGTCATCGACGCATGACGCACCTCCTCTTCACATGTTCAAACCCATCTCAATATCGCTTCCTTCATCTCGTCAGCCACATAGGTCACTCTCACCTTCTCCCAAATAACCTCATTCCTAATTTTGTCACTCCTAGTATGCCCATACATTCATCTCAATATCCTCATGTCTTACAACATGCATCTTCTGTTTAGGTGCTACCTTCTTATCAGTTATCACACAATACTCCAAAGGCAAACCTCCATTTTATCTATATTGTCTCAATACGATGTGTGACGTCATCATCATATTCTTATACTTTACACATGCATCTAAAAGTTGTAATTGTCATTGTCCACCCAACCTCAATTGGAGTTTGTCAACGTTTAAATTGGCTGCCGAAAATTAGATATTGGTTAGTCGGAGATCGTTATACATATAATATATACTTCACATATACTTTACGGACAACTAATCTCCTATACAGTTGATCAATACAATGTACATACAGTTTGAAAACACATACTTTGATTACAATTATTAATGTCTTCAAATTAATCTGAATTTTAAATCGAGTGAAAGATCAGATGAAAAATAAATAATGTACTACTTATTTTCAAAAATAATATCCAAACAAACATTTAAATTTGGTCTCAATTAACAAGTACATAGTTCAATTTTGAGTATGCATATCTAGACGTCTCAACTTATTTCTATTGTGACACTTGAATATTCCAACTTACAAAATGATCATCTACACGTCTTTCAACTTTATGTTTCATATTAGCGCAAAGGTATCTACGAGATGAAGTTGAAGTGTTTATTTATCAATTGAGACCAATTTAAAATATTTTAAATGTAAGCTTCAAAATTAAAATACTTGCTCATTAGCCGGATTCATTTAAATATCTATTTATATATTATTATATTTTTATGTGTTCAACTTGTATAGTGTGTTCTATATCAAGACAAGGAAAAAAAAATATTATGTCTTATATGATTGTTTAAATTAAATAACAAAAAGAAAAAGGTTAAAATGAGCAAAACTGCAAAGCCTCCATTTTCGTATAAGCAAGCGTGGACTTTCTAGTTTCTACTAAAAGTTTGTTCAGATCCTATACACACACCTTTCTGTTTAATTTTTCCTTTTTTTTCCAAATTGAAGAGTAAACTCCAATCATCAAATCTGTTCACAAACACCCACTTTTTCCAACAATACTACAACAAAATTCAAATTATTTTTTTTTTTGATAGTTTACAGAGAATTACAAGGAAGAAATGATAAATTAATTTTCTACATAATATTTGTATAAGAAAGAAAAAAAAAATACCCAGAAATTATGGCCGAAAATGAAGGATCATCATCTTCTTCAACGTCAAGAGGTCAATTACTCCGTCCAACTATTACTTTACCGCCGAGAAGTTCTATTGAGAGTCTATTTTCAGGCGGGTCAAGTGGTATTAGCCCGGGTCCGATGACCCTTGTATCCAGTTTCTTCTCCGATAACGATCCAGATTCTGAGTGTCGTTCATTTTCACAGCTTCTCGCCGGTGCAATGACACCTCCGGCGGGTTTTACCGGTGGTAGACCAGGTTTCCCGCCACTTCCGCCACCATCTACGGCGGCGATAACTCAGTCACCGACGACGTTTACTGTGCCGCCTGGATTAAGTCCAACTAGTTTGTTTGATGGGTTCTTCTCACCTGGTCAGGTACTTGATTAAAGTTCATTGCTT
>JAJOOR010004921.1:0-36732 GCA_036250505.1 Solanum acaule | reverse complement strand
GAGAATTTGGGGATCATGGGTTCTTCAAGAATTCCTTTGAAAATTGTCTTAAAAACATTAATTCCACATTAATTCATCAATAGAATGATTTATAAAATCGTTTGACAAGGAACCCATGTTTAGATTGAAAATTGGGAATTTTGGCCTTTGAATCACTTTTGAAAATCTTTGATAGAACTCCTTGAATGAGAGGTTATTTAAAAATCAAGAGTCACCATACCTTAATTATTGAAGACCCATGAAATTGAAGAAGAAATCAGTTGAAAACCCATCTTCTAGCTTGGGCTTCATCAAGGTCTTCAATGGAGTTTTTGAGAGAATCTATTTTGAGAGGGAAGGGTCAATTTGAAGAATGGGGTCTAATTTTAGGTTTTGGGGTTTTAACCAACTTAAAATACCCTAAAATAGGTAGAATAACCGTTTATAATAATTCCCCAAACTACCCCTCACTTAGTTGGACCTTTTAAATAAGTCAAACTTGAGTTTTATTTTCGCAGATTTCGTCGGAAAACAAGTTCGCGACACGGAGGTTTCCCACAAGTTTTCATAAATTAAATCCAAAACAGTAGAGTCCGCGACACGGACCAAATATTTGACCCTTGGTGGAGCTAGTCCGCGACGCGGACATGCTCCCTCCAAGCACAACTTCAAGCTGCCTTAGCAGCTTGCTTGGCCAAGGTTGGGGTCCTCCTCCAATGATTTTAGACTCCAAACAACACATAAAAACACGAACAACATACTAGAACACACCAACACGTAAAAGACTAGTTTCCGAACGTCTTGGTCGTCCCTTGACGTTTGACTTCCAAACTCTTTAAAACTGACTTCAAAGGCTATTCTTCATTATTTTGACAAGTTATTAATGCATAAAATCCATGTGAGGCTCTACTTTATTTTGAGGGTCGTTACATTACTGGTGTACTCATTTGCTATATCGATAAAGGAAAGGAGGTTAGGATCATAACTTGTCCAAGTATCAATTAGTTTATGTGAATACATGATATTTAGATTTTTAATCCACTCTCCACCATAATTGAAGATTATGTCCACCAAGGTCATCTTTAATATCCTACAAAACAAAATAGAAAAAGAGACATATGTAACTAGCAACAGTGAACCAACATATTATTGTCAATGTTGTGTATTAAGTAAACGAAATGGTATAGTGATCATCTTTGTTGGTTGGACACTTCAAAAATGTCATCAGATATGCATCGCATCCTTAAAAAACAGTGCATTTTTGAAGGCTCTGACACGGGTGCGGTAACATTTTTAGAAAGTCTGAGCAACTTAGGTGATCATTATATATTTCATTTATATAAGGTTCAACAAACATTTAGCTTTCATATAAAGATTTTTCATCTAATTAAGATTTGAGAAGAATCATCAGTATATATGGGATAATCAGCCCATAGGAAATAGTGCTACTATCTCATCACTGGATATTTACATTCTACTGACAGTTTGGTTAGAAATACTCGGCTAAAATAAATTTGCAAAATAAGTTCAAAAATTATCAGCTTAAGAGAACTACTCCAAATAGAACTGAATAAAATTGGATTGAAAACCTATTAATATGATGAATTCTCTTATATCATGTTTGAAAGGGTTGTAGTAGATATAGTTAGAGCTAATATATTAGGAGAACCTATTCGCTTTGAGTATGTAATCCTATAGTGTTTCTAGTTTTTATAATGATGTTGAAGCCTGAAGCATTAGTTGAGGTTGGAGGGGAAATAGATTTCATCTATCCTACACGCATTGTATAAACATTGGAGTTTTAAATGCTCTTCGTGTATAGAAAAATGCCAAATATTGGACTTACGTGACCACAAAATGGTGAACAAAGTTTTACTTGACCACAAATTCTGATTTTAAGTTCAAAACATGTGAACTTACATGACCACAAACTGGTAACACATTCAAGGACCACAAACCATGAAAAAGGAAAAAGTCTCACTAACATTATAATATTCACATTATGTCATTCAATTAGGAATGGATATCCTACATACAACCAACAATTCCGTTGTAATTTATATTTACTAAAATCTAAACCACTAAACTCCAAATTCTAAACCAAAAAGGGATAAACTAACAGTTATCAAAAGGTCCATAAATTTCAGAAATCGACAATCCTATTTCTACCCTAGAGCGAAGAGATAGAACCCGCAAACACATCAAAATAGCAAACTCTAACAGTTATCAAGTTCATAAATACTAAAATTCGACGAACTCTAATAGCAATAAAATAGATATATACAGATTTTAAACTTTTATGCAGATTTTGAAAAGATTCAAGTAACAAATATGATACAAAAAGGGTAAAGAGATTATTTAAAGATACAAATCTTACGTTTTGTTAGATCTTCTATCTAAATCAAGATATGAATGATTCTTCTCTCTCTGTACGAAGCGTTTTATCTAATGTGATGCAAGATAATGTGTATTGAAATTAGGGCTAATGGGTCGTGAAGGTTGGGTCAGATTTAATACTAATTAGAAAGTAAATTTTTAACTATAAAAAAAATATATACACATGGAGCCATGTAGGTGCGACCTAGGCCGATGAAAATGGTGACATGATACTTAACTGTACAATGACAAATATGTGTCTAAAGTTGGATAGTAAAGATAAATATATCAAAAAGGTATGACGAACAATAAATATAACCCTTTTCAGAAAAGTACTAGGGCAAATATAACTTTTTCGATTTTTGAAATGTTGTTTGACACCCTTATATTAGAGGCGACTAGTCAATTTTGATTCATCAACATTAGAATAAGAAAAGCATTTTTGAGTCCTGGTTTCCTTTTGACAGTAACGAGAATAGGGGTTAATCGGTGTTGGGGGATTGAAGGACGGTAGCAGGGGGAGTCATGGACCCTGCAGCTGTCGATAGGATTATTGAGAAGCTATTAGAAGTCCGATTATCGAAGCCTGGCAAATTGGTGCAGCTTTCCGAGTCTGAAATCAAACAACTATGTGTTTCTTCTAGGGATATCTTCGTTAAACAACCAAATCTCCTTGAACTTGAAGCACCCATCAAAATTTGCGGTAATATACCCTATCTAGGGGAACTCTCCTTTTAACTCTTGCTCTCTCTATCTTTTGTGGTAGTTTTGTATCACCCCATGTTTGCTATTTTTGTTGCTTTTTGCTCTATGGTTGCGAGTTGTTTTAATGGTTAGTTTAGATTATATAAGCCCTTTGATTCTGTTAACTTTAGAGGGAAAAAGGACATGCAAGGTTGTCCTCTAGGTAATCTGTTTTTTGTTTGACGGAATGAGTTCTGGTTGTGAAGAAATCAAATCATAAAGTACTTTTGTGACATAGCCGCTGCCCTAGTGCTTTTTCTAAATTTTGATGTTTGCAAGACTGTCAACCCATGACTTGCTTCTTGAAATATCCTATGTTGTAGTTGCAAAACTGGGGATGAGAGTTCTTGTTCTCCAGCTTAATGAACCTGGTGAAATTTTAAGACAACAGTGGTTGTATTTGAATCCCTACAGAGTCTGATTCACCCTAGATATTATAAGTAAAAGAAGATTCATAAGAGAAAGTTCTGGTGATATGTGCAAATTTGACAAGTTGCTTGGATCATACTAATGCAAAACGATGTATCAAGAAAATAATATACTGATGCATAATGTGTTTGATTCTGGCTTGTGTCTTTAGAATGTTGAGGTGTGTATTATGGGTGGGAACAAAATTATAATGGTTTACATTGAGGAAAAACCACCACCCCTGAAGTTGACCTCCTCTAGGGATTTTGAACCTCTGACAATCCAAGTAAAGAATACTCTTTTAACACGATTGAAGATCCACTATCTACGTTAAGTGTTCCTTCCGGTGGTGGGTGATCCATTGCCACTGTCATAAGTGGTTACTGTTTACATCTACTCTTTTTACTTTAGATCGCCTTATTTGACTACTTTCCTTGGTTCATCAGAGGGTAGGTTACGATTTTCTAGTCAACAGCTCACCATCTCTTTCTGCATCAGGTTCACTACTAACTATGGCAGTTATCATGGTATCATGCTTATTTTGTCTCCTCTGTTGCTACACATTTGTTTTGGTTAGCAGTCCACTTATACTAGTTTTAACTCTTACTGCTTTCAGCGTTAGCTCTCTTTTATTCAATGCTTTTTCAGTGACCCATTGAAGTAGCGTTTGTTTGTGCAGGGGATATTCCTCCAGTTAGATTAGAGATGTTGCTTATAGTCCATTCTTCAAATAAGAAGTCATTAGTTAGTTGCAATCAAACAAGGGGTGTCAATGTTGTTTTAGAAAAATTATATCATGCTGATATCTCGGTTAATCTATTGCATATAACTAAAATTAGATTTTTTAAACCATCCAAATTTTCTTGGTTTTACTTCGTTATCTGCTCTGCTTGATTCATTTGTAGTATTCTCAGTTATTATGTAAAACAAAGCAGAGTTTAACGTACCACCAAATATTATATAAGTCTCACTACATTTTGCATTATCGATAAATAAAAAAGTTCAACTTTCATGTTCAACCCAAGAAAACTAATGAGTGATATTTATACTAGACTAGAAAGTAGTATACCAAATGAGCAACACTAGCTTTGCTCTACCACCAGTCCATCATTGGGGATATCAATTGAAAGCTTTGGCCTCTGTTAGTTGGTGTTGAGCAATGCCGTCTGATCATTGTTAACACCGTGGATGGTATTGGATAATCAATGGAGGTAGATGCTGACCTAGATTGGGTAGGATCCTTTTGTTTTGCTGCTGGTTAACCCATGTAACCATCTTTTGCAACAATTTTCAGTTGGCGTGTGCACCGTCCATAGTTTCTCGTAATATTGAATGGGCACGTTGATTGTTTCTTGTGCTCTCTAACTCTTAAGTACAATTCAAATGATACCTTGTGAAAAATCACCAAAGGCATCGATTGTTGGCACCAGAATATGGTAAATTGGAAACCTACTATGACACTCAAGTTAGTCCTGTTCCTGAAGATAGGCGAAGTAATAAAATCACACAAAAAATGATGCATAACTAAAGATGATAAAATATACAACAACATACCCAGTATAATCCCACCAAGTGGGGTCTGTGAGGGTAAAGTGTACACAAACCTTAGCCCTATCTTAAAGGTTGAGAGGTTGTTTTCGGTAGACCCATAACTCGAGAAAAAGTAGCCCAAAGCAGTATAACGTTCAACATCAGCCTACCACCTTTTTTCCCCAAGGTTGAGCTTGTTCAATTGAACATAATGGAAATGAAGAAGTCATGACATTATACTATAAACAGCCCGACAAATCTTCCTTAACAGTAGTTATAACAAGATGTAGCGATAATCGATGTACAAAATACAATAGATATCAACCCAAACTTAAAAGGACAAGAAACTACACAAGTAATACTACGACTAATATTACTGCTAATAGTACGAAGAATAAGTGAGATACGCTTAACTATCTAACTAAAGGAGTTGGGAGTTTGGAGAGCCATTAGATCCTTTTGGCCATCTTTGGCTGGAAATATGAGTTTTGAAGTTGGCAATGGGAGGAACATTCTCTTTTGGCATGACAACTGGCTTGGACATGGTCCTTTAAAAGTTTTGTTCCTGATTTCTACACTATTGCTAGTTTGCCAGACATTAAACTTGAATCAGCTAAAGGAGTACATGGGTAGAATATCACTTTTAGAAGATTATTACATGATTGGGAATTGGGAAGAGTCGTGGACTTGTTCATGATTTAGAATCTTTCCGTGTCTTCAAAGAATCTGAGGATACGTTGTGCTGGGAATCTGGAAGTGATGGAGTCTACACTGTCAAATCTGCATGCATACAACTACCAGATTAGACAAAATACACAATTTGACCAGTGGCCATGGAAGTTCATTGGAAGACTAAGGCCCCTCACAAAGTCTTATATTTTTCTTGGCTTGTAGCAAGAGAATCATGTCTCACTCAAGAAAACTTAAGAAGAAGAGGATTTCATCTATGCTCTAGATGTTGTATGTGTGGTGCAGCCAGAGAAAACAATAGCCATCCGTTTCTACATTGTCCTATAATTGGACAATTCTGGCAACTTTTTTTGAACTTGGTAAGACTAAGATGGTCTATGCCAGCAACAAGTTGTGATTTATTGAAGTGCTGGAACTATAATGGTGGTGCAGTGAGACAAAAGAAGTGGTGGAAACTTGTCACAACTTGTAAATGGTGGACAATTTGGAAAGAGACGAACTACAGTAGATCTTTTAGGATTACTGTAATTAGTCTCTTGTTTTAGCTTGTTGCTACCTTTTTGAAGGTCTCCAGCATACCTTAATGCTGAGGAATACAACATTACCAGTTTCAAAAAATAAAATAAAAATTGAAGACAAAAGCAATCCTGTGCAGAAAGTCAAGATGAATTGTATTCTTTTGTTTCATTTTTGGTGTAAAGTAAACTATGTACAGGAGACTGAATCACTAGTTGATATGATAGGTTCCTTCTGAAGCTAGCTTCAATCGTGGTTGGGTTTTTGTAATTGTAGATAACACTGTTATGGTGCAGATCTAATATATATACACATGTTACTAGTTTCATAGAAAACTAACCTTCTACCCTAATATGTTTCCTCTATAACCTCCTTTCTAAGGTCATGTTCTCATTAAGCTGAAGTTGCGTCATATCATGTCTAGTCTCTCCTCTCCCCGCTACTTCTTCGGCAAAGGTAATGGAATGTAGATGTGGTAACTTACCATGTTTTAATTACAATATAGAAAAACAAGATAGAAAATGCTTACACCGTTTGTTGGCCCGATGTCTTCTGTAGGACAAGGAAGAGGTAACTTTCCTATTTCTATATGTGAGTGAGAATTTATCTCGAGTGTGACACATATTATTGAGGGTGCTCTCACTTGCTCTTATTTATGTTCCACTTATACTATGCAACCTCAATTGTATTGATGATTATGAGCTATCTGTCATTCCTTTTTCTCTTTTTGAGAAAGGTAACAATTGTATTAATCAAGAGTAAAAACGCCACCCGAATGGGCTGGGGATGGGTCAAAGCTCTTTCGGGATGGTGGATAAGTTTCAGAACATTGTTTCATTTATAGCGATGGGGCATGGGGTTAGAATGTCTCCTTCAGCAACCTTGTTGGTGACAAAAAAAAAGGGGTAGGGGGGTTGGGTTTATCAGAGGGAGGTGGGAAGCTCCTCAAAGAGGACGGATGACACTAGAATGTTAATGCGTGAAATAGTTGTAGAGGCTGGATAGTCGCTGGTTTTCTTGGTGACATCAGAAAAAGCTTAAGATTGATGTAGCTCAAATAGTTCCTCCCCTCGCGGAATTCCCAAACCCTCTCGGCAGGAATCAGGATAAGTTTTTACCATCAACCAAACATAGTATAAATCTAATTCCAAACATAAACATGGGATATCCCCACGTACCAAACGATCCCCAAGAGGAGATGAAAGAAAGCTTAGGATTGATGTAGCTCAAGTTGTTCTTTCCCTCGTGGAATCTCAAATCACTCCCTCTGGTTTCTCTCCTTCTGACTAGTCTAATTTTCCTTCAAAATTGTGTCTATAATGTGTGGGCATGCCTTAGGACTAAAACACCTTTCCCAAACCAAACAGACTTGGATAGGACCAAAAACACCTTGCTATGTCGTGGTATGTGTGGCCATGTGCATTGCCTAGACGAAACATCAAGAGTACATGAGTTTATGCAGGTAGTCCCAAAAAGACACCACCACATCCCAAGGCTTGACTTTCCATGCGCTGGTTGGGGGCATAAAATAGTGTCAAAATGTCTTTAGTCGGCCAATGGTGCACGCTCTCTGTCCTCGGCCCCTGGACATGATCCCAATTAGTTTTCTTTGACTTCATTCATACTTCAAAGCCATATTTGATCCTTTTTAGCTTCATATCATTCCATGTGTTCAAAATCATGTCCTACACAAGAAAATACAAATATTAGGGATAAAGTGAACAGATTGGAACTCAAACACACTAACACATACAAAATATGCTGCGGAATATAGCTAAAACCATGCATTTCTTTCTGCCGATCAAATGTAATCATGGGAAAATGTGGACAAGACAGCACATGGAAGACAAAAGAGAGGACTACTGTTCATGGTGTTGATGTCGGGAAATCTATGCAAATTTCTAGAATCAAGATTAGGTCAGTGTTGGAAATGGGCAAAAAATATCCTTCTCGGAAGACAACTGACCTAGGACATGACACTCTCAAGCTTTTATTTATGATGTTTTCACCTTAAATCAACAACAAAAGGCAACTATTAGTGAAGTATGGAATACACGGGATGGAATTGAAGTTTCAAGGTATTTTTTGATTGATTGGGAGATTGACAGGTTTGCTGAATTTCACAACGCACTAAACCAGTTCACCGGAACTAACCAAGTCTCGACTGAATATGGCGGCTAGGGCATAACTCTGGAGTTCTCTCCATTAGAACATCTTATCACATGTTGAATCATGCCACTATTCTAACTAAGCAGTGGCCCTGGAAACATATATGGAGGGCAAGATTCAATGTAGTGTGGCATGTTTTGCTTGATTAGTAGCTAAGAAGGCTTGTTTGACACAAGAAGGCTTAAGAGCAGGGGAGTACTACTTTGTTCTATCTGTCATTTATGTGGGAAAATTGCAGAAATGAATAGTCACCTTTTTATGCATTGCAGAGTGACTACACAATTATGTGGCATCTTTCCAACTATTTAATATCCTTAAGTTGGAAAATGCCAGTGGATACACAAGGGTTTCTGTCTAGCTGGTACAGAAGTCTAGGCTCAACAGCTCAGAAAAGATGGAACATGATCCCGGCCTGCATATGGTGGATTATATAGAAGGAAAGGAATTTAAGATGTTTTGAGGGGAAAAAGCAACTCAATCCAGAAGATAAAACTAAGTTGTATTTTGCTTTTTCTTTTTTGGTGTAAGCAAAAGTACATAGAAGACACTGAGTCTCTATTACAAGCTCTAGAGTATCTATAAGACAGTAGAAAATTTGTTTGTTTAGAAGTTTTTGCTCCATACATTTGGTAAATATGGCGCACACAAATTTTAATGCATGCTTTTCACCACCTTTTTTTAACAAAAGAAGGTCAAGCACCCAAGGTGTGGCCTAATGGTCCATGAAGTGGGTTGAGAACCATGAAGTCTTAGCTTCAAATTCCAGTGGAGGAAAAATACATTAGGTTATTTCTTGCATCTGTCAAGCCTTAGTGGATAGAGTTATCCATACTTGTATTGTTGTGTCAATGAGAGGTAGCAAGTACCCCACGGTATTAGCTGAGGTGCACGCAAGCTGATGCTCATCCAGACACCAGGATTATCAAAACTAGAAGTTAGTATGCAAGTATGTGAAAATGTTTGATATGATATGAGAATTAGTGATATTAAATTCACTGAACTACTTGAGAGGAGGTAAAATTGATAGTCTCACAAATGAAGTAATAGTACAAAATGTTGTGCTAATCTGACTTGAAACGAGATTTATCTATTTAATAGAGTCAAGGGTAAGCCACCTATTTCCCTTTACTCGCTTCAGTTTTGTCATTTCCTCCCTACTCATGTAATTGTTTATTTTTTCGTTTCAGGTGACATTCATGGGCAGTACAGTGATCTATTGAGGCTTTTTGAATATGGTGGTTTTCCTCCGAAGGCTAACTACTTATTTTTGGGTGATTATGTAGATCGTGGAAAGCAGAGCTTGGAAACAATATGCCTCTTGCTTGCCTATAAGATTAAGTATCCTGAGAACTTTTTCTTGCTTAGAGGAAACCATGAATGTGCTTCTATAAATAGGATATACGGATTCTATGATGAGTGTAAGCGCCGGTTCAATGTGAAACTATGGAAGTCCTTTACAGACTGTTTTAATTGTCTTCCTGTAGCAGCACTTATCGATGAGAAGATATTATGCATGCATGGGGGTCTGTCCCCTGATCTTTGTAGTTTGGATCAGATTAGGAACTTACCACGTCCAACTGCCATCCCAGACACTGGTTTGCTTTGCGATTTACTTTGGTCGGATCCTGGTAAAGATGTAAAGGGGTGGGGCATGAATGATAGGGGAGTTTCATACACCTTTGGCCCTGATAAAGTTTCTGAGTTTTTGTCAAAGCATGACTTGGACCTTGTCTGTCGTGCCCATCAGGTAAAGGAACACTGTTTTTTATGTCCTTGTGTGCTTCTCCTCTGAGGTAATTGATTTGCATCTTTTTTTGCAGGTCGTGGAGGATGGTTATGAATTCTTTGCTGAGAGGCAGCTTGTCACCATTTTTTCAGCTCCCAACTACTGCGGAGAGTTTGACAATGCCGGTGCTATGATGAGTGTTGATGAAAACTTGATGTGCTCTTTCCAAATTCTTAAGCCAGCAGAGAAGAAAAATAAGTTTATGATGTGAGAAGATGTTTCCTACTTTTATCGAGGTCACTTTCTTCTCTGCCCTTAACATATAATGGATGCTGAGTTGAATATAACTGTCCCTCTTGTTTTAGTATTACTCATGTTCTAGTGATTCAGGAGGGTGTACCTTGTTAAAATCCATCTCAGCAACATCTGTGTTTCAAGTTTCACAAAAGAACCATACTTGGTGTTTTTCAGTGATATTTTTGGGAGGAAATCTTTTTCAAACAAAAAGGATCTATCACTTTTTTGCGAGTTTCATACTTCTACTATTCATTGTTGCTTTTTCCTATCTAAACTGTCACACCTCTTGTAGTAATACACACCTCATTGCTGTGTTGGCCAAAAATCTGAAATGACTCGATAATAGGCCCGTGGGAGCTTATAAACCCATAAATATCGGTCAAGGTTGCATGTATAACAACTAATTGAGCTGAATAATTCATTTTAAAAAATCTATCTTCTCTTTTCTTTTAATTGGTCTCTTCCCCCCTTCATTTTTTCATCATTTCTCAAATTTTCTTCTTCTCCTCCCTGAACCCTAGAATTTTATACAATCCCGCAATGTATCCTAAAATTTACCAACCCTAGAATCTTATAGAACCCTAGATTTTTTTTATTACCAAAATCAAAAGCTAAACAATAATTTACGCTGAAAATTGAAGGTTAAAGGGGAAAAATGGAGGTTGAGCACTTTTACCCATTTAGTTAAATTCACTAATAACCATCCTAGTTAGATTAGGTGGACAAAATTAGCCATGTGGAGTGCCACTTGGCACTCGTTTTAAAAAACTAAAATGGAGTGTGTTCCAGACGCACTAGTAGCTCAACATCAAGGTGTGGTTTAATATAAAGGGAGGGATAATTTAAGTTGGAATAGGGAACGATGGATGGTTGATGTATGAAACTCACGAAAAAGTGATAGTTTAAGAGCCTGTTTGGATTGGCTTTTGACTTAAATCAAACGTCATAAGTTAGATATCCTAATTTATGGCTAATGACTTAATGTTATCATTTTAATCAAGTACTTGTAAGCACTTTATTAATTTATCCAAATACGAAAAAGGTGCTTAAAAGTTATTTTGGCTCAAAAACACTTAAAATAAGTCCATTCATATTCCAAAGAGCAAGTGTGTTTTTGACATTAGCTCCTACAGTTATTGTTGAAGTGTAGGATGATCTCATCTAAAAGCTAAGCTACTAGAGAGAGCACTCTTTTATTTACTCAAATATTCTCCCTCATGTGCGGGCTTGATTTTTTTTATGAGCCAAACACGTGGCAATTCTTTTAGATAGTGGGTGGCAGTGAGGCATTGACCCAGAACTTCAACTAGTTCTGATACCATGTTCAAATGTTTGACTAACACTTTTGTTTATTTGATTAGTATCTTAACAATTATCAATGCATTAGCCTTTGTTTAAAAAGATGATTCACCAATGTTTTTGGTCTGGTTGAGCACTAACCAGTAATTACTATTACCTGCTTGGTTATGTTAAAAAGGAAAGGAAAATTTACGATTTTGAAGTTTATGATGTAGGTCAGATGATTAGATAAATCAATTGGTTGATTCAGCTTATGTTAGACACATTATTTCTTGTCTGATTTCCAGCGTAGCTTGTTTTTATATCGTTTAAAACAAGTTTCTGTGTGTGTGTGTTTACGTGTTAAATTATTTCCCCTTTTGGTCATTTTGTTCGTTTTCCATCACGTTTTTCATTTGTTCCTTGTATTTTCTTGTCTGTTCTTCTTGTTTTCCCTTTCTGTCTCGGTTGTTTTGTCTCTGGTTGAAACTTCATTCTAGAGCTAACATGTCCTTTTAATTCTTGCAGAGGTCCTTAATTTGCCGTGGACCAGATGTTGTAATATCTTGCTGATGATGGAAAGATCGCCACATTTGGTGCTTATTCCAGTTAGTTTGTTGATTGTGACTGTGCATGAGCAGATGCAAGAAAGCATTGTAGAACCTCTAAATTTATTCTGGTGAAAACAGAGGTTAACATGTACAAGAATATATATTATTAGACATTTTCTTTGCACTTTGATGCATAGAAGACTCGGCCTACTGCGCATGGAAACCAGCATCCTTTAGAAATAGCATATTAAAGTGCTGATACACAGGTTAATTAAGTCTATAATGCTGATGTTTAAGTAGGAATGACAATGGGCAGGGCGGGTGTAGGGTGTGGCAGGTTTGGTCGAATACGGGGCGGGGCGGGTTTTTATAAATGCGGGTGTGGGGTGGGTGCGGGACGGGTTTAAACTAAAAACTTTAATTTTGTGTGGGGGCGGGTGCGGGTTGGGGTAATTTCTTTTGAACTCCTATACAGAAATAGAAATTAGGGCTCCCTCTCTATCTCTATGAGTTGCTAATTGCGACAAGACGAGTGATGATGAGTCAACGACAACTCCATAGTAGAAGCTAGAAGGACGGGTCTCTATGACAAGATGACGTTAGCTCCATAGCAGAAGCCAGAAGGACGGGTCTCTCTCTTGCGCAATAGTTTTCTTCATCTCTCCATATTCAATAATACTCTTAACTGTGATCGATTTATCTTCTTCTACAAAATCAAGTTGCAATTGGTATGGGTGTGCAGTAGATTATGGTGTTAGAGAAAGAAAGGTCAATCTCCGAAAGGCCTTCGCAGAGCTGAGCTTTAGGGGGTAATACTTTTTGTGGTCTTGCACATGGAAAAGTCAAGTATTCTACGCAGGCTTGATTTACCGGAATTTTTGCTTCAAAGAATGCTTTCAAGCTAGGAATTTAAGCACGGATAGCTTTATTTGACAATTAGCTGGAAGTCGGGTATGCCTATTCAACATAAACTAAGGCGCTATTTGCTGTAGGGTTCATCTTTTTATTCACCATAGGAGGACTCACTGGAATAGTTCTGGCTAATTCTGGGCTAGACATTGCTCTGAAAAGATCAAATGTCCAATCCATTTATTTTTCTGGTATTCAAGCAGGTTGGAATATGTATTATCATAGCTCCAATTTTGATCTGTTTGAACGTGATTTTTGTGTGAATCTGAGTGTTGGCCAACTTAGGTTTCTAAACTGATGGAGTATTAATTATTTTTAACATACATTTGATTATTCACTAACCCTATTATGTGGTGTTGATTCTATCAACATTGGAATGGCCTATATACTTAGCATGATTTAAACATAAACCAGATCTACAACTATTTTCAGTGCCTCACTCCTTCCAAACAACCTCTTTATGCTGACCCTTTTTAATCATCTTCATACAAGCCATGGTGGGAGATTGATTAGTCCACATCGTAGTAGACTCCATCCTACTACTTTGGAACCTTTGATGTGTGCTTGTACTTGGTTATGGAACGAAATAAATAGTAATTAACTTTTCAATGACTTGTTATTTAATATTTTTTTCAGTTCTTAATACTTTAACCACAATCTTTTCTTCTTAGATTTGACTTCAAGCATTGATCTTTTTACCAGTACATCCATAACACCTTCACAATCTGAAACAACTAGGGATCTTTTCCCCGTCTTGGGCATTGCGAGTTTACCAACAATGGCTTGAAGTTGAGGTGAAACATCACTGACCACCACTCCTTTTCGATCCAGAAGTAGCACTGGACAAAACAAAAAGTGAATCAAATGTAGGAAGCTTGTGACTGATGTTGAGTTCATAATACATTGACTTTGTGACTATAAGTTGTCTTTAAATTTGAAACTTAGTTACATATATAGTTATTTGATTATCTATTGAATGACTAGAATCAAGAGGTTATTGTGTTTTAAAAAGTGTTTTATATGGAAATATGCACATCTAATTGATGCAAAATGGAGTTACAATCAAACCTTTAGTTTTCTTTTATTTCCCTGTAAGGATTTTTTTTTTATATGTGTATATATGTTCTAAACTGACCATGAGAACTAAATAGATTATTAAATATAAGAAATTAAAGTGTATGAGAAACAGAAAGTTAATAAACTATAACATTATTCTACTTCAAGTGTCAAGGCACTACATCAAAAATGATCATTAGCCGCTAAATATGTACTTTTAGCGGCAATTAGCACTCTCTGTATATGTCCCTAGAGCCTTTAGCGACATTGGTTCTAATGGCACTTAACTAATGTCAGTAAAGACTTTAGCACTCTTTATTAATGTCAATATTTAATGCCGCTAAAAGTTGTTTTTGTTGTAGTGAGATACTATTTGCAGCGACAGATTGTTAAAGCTTTGCAGGATGGATTAATGCGGGTCGGGTTAATACGGGGTGGGGCGCGGAATAAATAAATATTTTTTCTATGCGGGGCGGGCGAGGTGGGGCAAAGTCTTTGTGGGTTTATGTGAATTTGTCACGCACCCGCCCCATTGCCATTCCTATGTTTAAAATGTCAAAGGGAATATGCTCTTTAGGATTCTCAAATGATTTCAGTCGTAGCTGCTGCTTTGCTTGCCTAACCTCTAGCAAATGAAAATTTGTGGGAAATGAAAAAGAACACTACTTCCATGTATCAATTCTAAGTTTCTTTTTGAGAAAATTGAGGAAAGGGTATCAAATAAGTTATTAAATTAAAAGGAGTAACAACTTTGACCAGCCAAGGCCAAAGCCTCATTTAAATTGAGAATAAATTTAAATGGGATTAAAGTGTAATACTTAAAACTTTCTAATGTTTTATTAATTATAAAATTAACCCATTCCATTATTGGACTTCCCAACTGTTGACTCAATTTAAATATATTTTTCACTTTTATCTGTCACTTTAATTCAATCGTCTATTCTCATAATCTTCCTCGTCTTTCTCTCTTAAGTTCTTCAAGTCTTCTTGTGAAGCAACTGCTTAAGTTTCTTCAGCAAATGCCTTAAATCGCTACCTTAAGTTGTTGCAGGAACTTAAGTAGTTGATGAAGTAACTACTTAAGTTGTTACATTAAATCCTTTGAGTTGCAACCTTAGTATGTTGTAGCAAGTTAAGTAGTTGTAGTTGATGAAGCAACTACTTAAGTTGCAATCTTAAGGTGTTGCAACAACTTAACTAGTTTATAAAGAAACTACTTAAGTTGTTGTAATAAATTCTTTAAGTTGCAACCTTAATTTGCTTACATTGAAGTAGGAAATCTCGTAAGTTGAAAATTTAAGGTATTGCAATAACTTAAGTAGTTGATTAAACAATTGTTTAAGGTGTTGTTGTAAATCTGTTGAGTTACAACTTTAAGGTGTTGCAACAACTTAAGTAGTTGATGAAATAACAATTTAAGTTGTTGCAGTAAGTTCCTTGAGTTGCAACCTAAGAGATTTACTGCAACAATTTAAGTAGTTGATGAAGCAACAACTTAAGTTTCTACAGTTTTAATTTCTTAAGTTGCAACCTTAAGTTATTTTTGCATCAACTTAAGTTGTTACTGCCTAAGTTGTTGTAACAATCCACTCATTTGTTTGAAAAAATTATTAATTTGTGTATTTATTTAATCCATTATAGTAGTTTATTTTTGTATTTTATTGAAGAATTAGTTATATTAATTGATGATTTGTGTTTTATCTTATGTGTGTAGATAAAATGGCTCCAACGAAGAGAAACATTAATTCGAGCAATACTCCTAAAAAATCTAGAAGAATCTGTTCACAAGCTCAAAAAAATGTAGTAGAAGAAGAAGCTACATCTACTAATAAATTGACATTATTTCTTAAGCATGCCACAATGACAGATAGTGCGGCAGTCTAAAGCCCTAAACATATATATGATGGTTCTGAGGCCCAACATCAATCAACAAGGAAGTGGTCTTCACAAGAAGAAGAATGTGTAGCTAATAGAGCTAATTCTTCTTCAAAATAGGCAAGCACATCAAAACACCAAAATAATTTTGAAGGTAAAGATTTTCCTACTATCAAAGATGATCACGAGGTTGTCCATGCGGATGAATTTGTGTTGTGTGAAAAAAGAAAAAAATAACTTCTTGATAGGTATGTTCCTTCATCTTCTACTGTCGAGCCACCTCATGGAAGTCCTTCAATAAATCTAGTGATCAATTCTATTAAATTTTATATTACAATGTGCATATATCGAAGGATAAGCATCCCGATTTGAAGGGTGATGATGTTGTTTGATCAGGAATGAATTTTTTTTCAATGATTTTAGAAAGATCCTTAAGGATAAAAAATTAAAATAATTCTTCCGATCTAGTATATTTGAAAAGTATCTAAATATGTTCGAGAAAACAAATGCACGATTTCATATGAAATTGGTATATCAACTTCTTCGACATACAATTATTAATGATAAGAAAGAACCTTTGGATCATCTATTGTGGCATGCCTATTTATTTTGACATGAAAGAATTTGCCATTATCACATTCTTAACATGTCATACTACTCTTAATGTTGTCAGTTAAAAAAGTCATCCAAGTATGTTAAGGTTGTTGAGAGACATAGCAAATTGCTTGAATTGGCTGGAAAGAGCTTCAAAGAGAAGAATTTAATTGCCCTTAGATCTAAAATCCGATGAGGTTGAAAAAAGTTACACAAAGTTATTGTGTTTACTTTGGTTTGTGCACAGTTTTTTTTTGTGGACGTGATTCAGGCAAAAAAATTCCTTTTAACTAGATTGAGCTCTATATTGACTGCAAAACATCTTGTGCCTATTCATGGGGCCTAAGAAAGCTTCAACCTCACCATTGAATATTTCTTGAGGGATTTGAGTCCAACAATGAAAATCATCAATCTCTATGACTTTTTATGGGCTTTCATGATAAATTTATTTAATGTTTTCTAATTTTATGATTATTGAGTTCATTATTCATTATTTTGATATTTGGTGATTTTGTTTTATATAGACTTGGGCATTTGAAGTTATTTTTCATCTTCGAACTCAATTAGGGAATTATCACAAGAATAAACTTATTAAAGAATTTTTAGATAGCTTGATGCAAAAAATAGAAAAACAAAATAAAGTGATTGACATTGATGATTCTTTTTAAGCACCCTACTGACTCGGTAAGCATCATTCTATATTTATATTTCGTAAAATTTATTTTGACAGAATACTTTTGCCTTAAGAAATTCGAACTTGTTGCAGTAACTTTCATAATTGTTGAATATTATTTAGTAATTGTGTCTAGTCGTAAAAATTATTGTGTATATCTTATACAGTTGTTATATCTATCTCAACGATTGCTAAATATATCGGAGCTATTACTCAGACACTTACAACCATTGCTGAAGATTGGCATAACAGCTTGTTCAATTCTCATACTTATTGGATATTATTCATTCAAGTGTGTTTCATTAATTTATTAGTGGTGAGGGTGTTGGTGGTGATAGCGGCGGTGTTGTTGGTGGTGAATTTCTCTTGGTAGTTGTGATATCGAAATACAATTTTCTTTAAGTAGTTAGGATGTTTGAAGTCCTCTAGAAACTTACTACACCATTAAAGATATTCAACTATTGGTGTTGTTACCTCTAAAGTGCCTTCATGTTCTTGTGAATGTGAAAAATACTCCAAAAAGATCAATCATCTTTAGCGACAGCCATCAATACATTGATATTCAATATGAGTATTGTAACACCCCGGATTCGAAACGAGGCAAAATAGCAGGTTTTAGAAAATTGGAGAATTCTACCATTTGAAATAGAGAAATTTGGGGACTCCGTGGGAAAGGAACCCATCGATGAAAGCTATCACACCTCAAGTCCAATTGCCTATCTTCAATGGAGAATTTGAATCCTCAGCTTCAAACCCTAGTTGAATCTTCTTCTTCTTCAAGTTCTAGAGAGAGAATATTTGAGAGGAGTTTTGATTTTTTTTTGGGATTTAGGGAGAATGAACTAAATGGGGTAAATTTGGGGTTAAAAGGGCTTATATAAGGGTTCTAAATGAAGGCAAAACGACACCACTTTATTTTAATTAAGATAAAAAATGTCACGACCCAGACCATCGTGAGTGGCACCCACACTAACCCTTCGGCCGGAGAACCATTACTACAACCCAAATGAACAACTCAATCAAAATACTAAGGCATTTAAAGATACAGAAGCAAGTTTAAATGCTAAGAAAAAGAAATAGAGTTCCATAA
The DNA here is from genome assembly GCA_036250505.1 of Solanum acaule. Taxonomy (NCBI): domain Eukaryota; kingdom Viridiplantae; phylum Streptophyta; class Magnoliopsida; order Solanales; family Solanaceae; genus Solanum; species Solanum acaule. The sequence goes on along the minus strand of JAJOOR010004921.1, from coordinate 18,271 downwards.
ACTCCAAAAGTCTAACAAAACAAATGTGGAAATAACGCCTAGAACCTGAAAATCAATGTACCAAAACTCTAACAAGAACCATAAATCTAAACAAGAAGGGGTACAACCCCAAACTAACACAAGGAATCTAAAGCACTAGTCTAAGTCCAAAAATGTGGACATAAACAAAAAGAGAAATCATGGTAGCCCCGGAAGAACTGGCTCACCCTTGAATTCGATTGATCACTGATCTTCTAAGCGAGGTCTGTCAATAGCCGCCTGAAGATGCCATGTACTCAACAAAGAAAGAGCAAGTGCAGTATCAATACACAATCACAATGTACTGGTAGGATCACACGGCTATCCCACTTAGTGCAACATACATAAGCCATTACAATATAATAATAACATGCATACACCGAACATATACAATATCAATATCATTTACGAATAACGTTCAATTAACAATTCTTAAAATACACAGTTATGCTAAGTCAATGGTCCTCTCATGGAACCCACACCCAAACTGTTAGTGTACCGATACGTGGTACCCGTTCCAAGTTAGTGTGTCCGATCGTGACACCCATTCCAATATTTATTTCGATACGTGGCAACTGATCCCTATTAGTGTGTCGAAACACAACACCCGATCCATTCAACAATCCACAATCACAATCACATAGTACATTCTCATAATCATACAATCAAGTCTTGATTCATGCATTCAATTATTCGTCTATCCTCATTTACGATTAGTGTGATCGATAATGTAACATTCACATAGATTCATGTTTCATAATGAAGCAAGAACAAACATATATCACACAACATGAAATCACAACCATCACCTACCTCGAAACAAGCTTGAATCCCCTAAGAAACTTGATTCTTCCCTCTCCAGATCCATTTTGCTTGTTCTGGTCTACAAATAATTAATATAACACGGGAATCAATAAACAATATCTAATTATCCGAATTAAAGTCGACACTATCAACCCTAGATCAAACCCATGATCCCAATACCTAAATTAGGGGATTTACCACCATCCAAATAGTTCCAAAACCCTTTCTCAACAATAATTACCCACAAAACTAAGTTCTCTGGATCGAAAAATAGATTCAAGAAGTGAAAACCTTACTTTTAGCCTCAAGAATGGTGGAAAACTATCAAGAAAACACTTGAGGTCGTTCCTTAGCTCTCAAAGTTGAAAAGTGCAGAATAAGATGTTTTTGGGATTTATTTCTGAATTAACTCGCGACTATCCTGCCATGGCAGGCCTAATCCTGCTATAGCGGCCCAGCCCTGGCGGGAATAATTCCGCCACAGCGTCTTGCACGAAACTAGTGATTCGAATTAAGAGTTCCAAACCCCCATTTCACAACACACCTTCAACTTATGACACTTAGAAACTAGCAGTTCACGCTAAGATCAGTTTCAGGAGTTCTACTCACCCTAATTCAATTCTGTAAAGTCATACGAGTTCCTTAGCATCTTAGCTATCTACTCATGTGATCAGAATCATAATTATATCACCCAATTGTTACCTAATTTCCCTAGACTTTACTGACTCCGATTTCATCCAAATATGGACTAGGTTGGGAAATTCCAAGTTACTACAAAAAAGTTTTACAGCCCAAATTTTTTCCCCGTTGGATTTTCTATAACAGCGGGAAAAGGTTGTTACAACAGATACCAATTTACCCATCACTAGTCCCCGAGTGACAAACTTAGGAAAAATAGGCTAGAAAAAGAATGGAGTAGTACCTGAATCGACGAACAACTGGGGATACTTGTCTCACATATCCTTCTCTGTTTCCCAAGTAGCTTCCTCAACTGGATGATGCTTCCATTGAACTTTCACGGACTTAATCTCCTTGTTCCTCAGCTTACGCACATCACGATCAAGAATTGCAATTGGTTCCTCCTCATATTGGAGGTCTTTGTCTAACACAATTGAGTCCCACTTAATGATGTAATCCCCGTCACCATGATATCTCTTCAACATGGATACATGGAATACCAGATGAACTCCAGATAGATTAGGTAGTAAAACCAATCTATAATCCACTGGCCCTACACATTCAAGAACCTCAAAGGGACCAATGTATCATGGACTTAGCTTGCCCTTCTTGCCAAATCTCATCACCCCTTTCATGGGTGATACCTTAAGAAGAACATTCTCACCAGTCTGAAATGTCATGTCTCTTACCTTATAGTCTGCATACTTCTTCTGCCTAATGGTCTGCATACTTCTTCTGCCTACTCTGGCTACTAAAAGCATAGCTTGAATACTCATCACTTTATCTTGAGCATTCTTCACTAAATCAACCCCCAAAGGTTTCACATCTTCTGCCTCGAACTATCCTATGGGTGATCTACATCCCCTCCCATAAAGTGCCTCAAACGGTGCCATATATATGCTGGAGTGATAACTCACACAAAGGTAAGAACTTATCACAATGCCCTCCAAAATCAATCTCGTGTGCCCTCAACATGTCCTATAACACTTGAATAGTCCTCTCTGACTGCCCGTCCGTCTGTGAATGGAAAGCGGTACTAAAAGTGAGTTGTATGTCCAATTCATCATGTAATTTCCTCCAAAACTTGGAGGTAAATTGCGTAACCACGGTCTAAGATGATAGAGAGGGGCACCCCATGCAACCTCACTATCTCTTTCACATACACCTTAGCCAACTGTTCAACATTATAATATATTCTTACCGGCATAAAATGGGCTGACTTAGTCAATCTGTCAACCATTACCCAAATAGAATCAAACTTCCCCAAAGTCTTGGGAAGACCAACCACGAAGTCCATAGCTATCCTTTCCCACTTCCATTCCTGAATTGGCATTCTCTTAAGCAAACTTGCCGGCCTTTGATGCTCATATTTTACTTGTTGGCAATTTTGACACTTAGCCACAAACTCCGCTATATCTTTTTTCATGCCCGGCCACCAATAAAGTTGCTTCAAATCTCGGTACATCTTGGTCACACCCGAATGAATGAAATATCGCAAACCATGGGATTCCGTCAACAATTTCTGAATCAAGTCATCAACTCGAGGAACACAAATCCTTCCTTTAAAACCGCATCAAGAGTGGTCTCTTGTGCCTTACCTATCACAGTCTTCTTCTTAAGCTCATTCAAATTTTCATCCTCAAACTGTTTGGCCTTGATCTCCTCAATGAACGTGGCCCAAACCTCAATGCTAACTAACACCCCCACCTTTCCCTAAGATGCTTAACTTCATGAATTTAGACACCAAGGTCTGAATTTTCTTAGCCAAAGGTCGCTTGGTTACACTTAAGCAAGACAAACTACCCATACTCACCGCCTTTTGACTTAGTGCATCTGCCACTACATTAGCATTACCCGAATGATATTGGATGGTCACATCATAATCCTTGAGTAACTCCATCCATCTTCGCTGTCTCAGATTCAAATCATTTTGAATAAACACATGTTGCAAGCTACGATGATAAGTAAACACCTCACACTTGACGCCATAGAGGTAATGTCGCCAGATCTTAAGGGTAAACACTATCGCTGCCAACTCCAAATCATGCGTTGGGTAATTCCTCTCATGCACCTTCAATTGTCGCGATGCATAAGCTATAACATTCTTATCCTGCATTAACACAACACCCAAACCCGAATGTGAAGCATCACAATGATAGGTGTTGTAGTCAAGAGAGTCTTGAGCTTTTGAAAGCTCTCCTCACATTTTTCAGTCCATGAAAATGGTATCTCCTTTTTGGTCAAATTTGTCAATTGAGTGGCAATAGAAGCAAAGTTCTTCACAAATCGATGATAGTAGCTAGCGAGCCCCACAAAACTCCTAACTTTCGTCACAAAGCTAGGCCGAACCTAATTCTTAACTGCTTCAATCTTTTGGGGATCTACCCTTGCCCTTTCTTTTGAAACTACATGCCCCAAACATGAAACCGAAGTCAACCAAAATTCACACTTAGAAAATTTTGCATACAACCTTTGTTTCCCAAGAACACCTAGAACAATACGAAGATGGTCGGCATGCTCTTCCTCATTTTTCGAATAGACCACAATGTCGTCAATAAAGACTATAACAAACGAATCAAGAAATGGCTTGAACACCCCATTCATTGAACTCATAAAAGTTGCGGGTGCATTAGTCAACCGAAACAACATAACTAGAAATTCATAGTACCCATAGCGGGTCCTAAACGCCATCTTGGGCATATCCTCAGGCCCAATTTTTAACTGATGGTAACCAAACCTTAGATCAATCTTAGAGAAAGCTGATGCACCTTGCAATTGGTCAAAAAGGTCATCTATTTTAGGCAATGGGTACTTGTTTCAAATGGTGACCCTATTCGATTGTCGGTAATCTATCCACATCCTCATACTACTATCATTTTTCTTAACAAACAAGACAGGAGCCCCCCACGGGGAAGCACTAGGATGGATGAATTCTTTATCAATAAGTTCTTGAATTTGAGCCTTAAGCTCTCTTAGTTCTGTCGGAGCCATGCGATATGGATGGATGAAAATGGGACGAGTACCAGGTTCTAAATTAATGCAGAAATCTATATCTCCATCTGGAGGCATACCAGGCAAGTCATTAGGAAACACTTCTCTAAATTCTGACACCACTGGAATAGACTCAATAGATGGAGACTCAACCTCAACATCCCGAATTTGAGCCAAATAAGCCAAACAACTCTGCCCTACCAGTTTCCTAGCCCGAATAGAGGATATGATCTTAGCTTGCTTAGGCTTGTACACCCCTTCCCACTCTAACTTTTCCCTTCCTGGAATTTCTCGAGTCACAAACTTAGTATTACAATTAAGCACATCATAATAGAGGGACAACCAAGTCATGCCTAGGATTATATCAAAGTCAGTCATATCCAAAATCACCAAATCAGCCCAAGTCTGAAAACCCATAAACAAAATAGGACAAACACGATAGACATGAGTGACTATGATAGACTCTCCAACTGGGGTAGAAACATTGATAAGGGCATCAAGTATATCACAAGTCATAGCAAATTCTGAGGCAAATCGCACTGATACATAAGAATAAGTAGAACCTAGATCAAATAACATATTAACCATCCGATCACAGACAAGAATAGTACCTATGATCACTGCGTCAGACACCTCAGCCTCGGTCTTGCCCGAAAAGGCATAACACTGAGCCTTGTCATCATGACGGGCGACTTCCTTGCCTAGCTGCACTGTACATCTGCTTGCGTTACCATTTTCCCTACATCCGAGGCCTCGCTAATTTCCTCCTCGCCCACCTTGTGGACGCCCTCGACCATTATTACCATTTCCCGCGAGTACCACTGCTCTAGTCTGCTGTTGTGCGGGATACATAATGCATGGGTGGGCACAATCTCTCCTCATATGCCCAGGTTCTCCATAGTTATAACAAGTGCGCTCAAAAGATGGTCTGCCGCCCGCCAAAGGTGCGGCTCCCTGGCTATCCTGAATCAAATTCTAAGGTGGAGTCCTAGAGTAATTACCTGTAGAAGCGGGCATAGCGGACTGAATTGGCCGGGCTGCAAGTGTTGGGCTCCCTGAACCTTTGGAGTAAGATCCCTGAAAGTTGCCTGAAATTTTGGCTTTCTTAGCCAATGCCTTAGTCTTACCGTCTCGCCTCACCTCCTCCACTTTCTTCACAAAATTTGTTACCTCATTGAAGATTTTTCCTGCAGTGGTCATATGAACGAAAAATACCTGCAACTCAGAATTTAGCCCTTTAACAAATAAACGGATCCTCTCTTCCTCAGTAGTCACCAATTGCGTAGCATATCTAGAAAAAGCATGGAACTTGGCCTCATAAGTAGCCACAGAATACCACCTTGCTCCAAAGCCATGAACTCATCCTTCTTGCGATCTCTCAAAGTCCGAGGCACATACTTCTCAAAAATTAGAGCATGAAACTGGGTCCAAGTAAGCTCTCCACCACTGCTTAGCCTCACCTTTAAGCTGAAAAGTCACAAACTCAATTATGGACAATTCCCAACTTACGAAGCCTCTCATAGAAATCTAGGATGAACTCATAGGCATTTTCACTATCATAACCATGGAACACATGCGGTTTCAATTTCAAAAACTTAGTCAACATCTCATGCTCATTACCAATCATAATAGGATCCAAAAAAAGACGAAAGAAAGCATCATTACCTACAGTTCCACCCACCTTGGGGACAGTGATAGCAATAGGGGGATTGGTGGGAGCTTGAGTTGCTTGAACAGAGGGAAGCACTCAAGGACCAACCAATCCTTTCAAGAACGACATAATTTGTTGAGCTAACACTCGGTATAAGGGAGGAATACATGTAGTCTCAGCCTACACCTCTTCTTCTTGTCAAACATTCTCCTCATTCTCAACCTTTATATTCTCATCTACTTTTTCATGATGCACAGGAGGAGCCTCATTTCTCGGAGCATTCTCAACTTGTGCTCCATCCCTAGTAGGCGTCACCCTTCCTCGACCTCTACCCCTAGCTCTTCCTCTATCCCTGCCTCGACCGCGACCTCTCACTGCAGATTCCTCAGCTGGAGCATTGACGGGAGCACTGGGCCTGACGCCGTTAAATCTGGTGTTAACCATCTACGGACAGAAGAGTGAAGGAGATTAGATACCAATTTGAATCGGCAGATACCAATTGGAATCAAGTTATTGCACGAAAGGAGACAAGATAAAACAGAGAGATTTCCTAAAGTCCTATAACCTCTCGAAGAAAAGTACAGACGTCTCTGTACCATTCCACAAGACTCTACTAGACTCGTTTTGGTACATCAAGATCAATGAACCTAGGTTTTGATACCAACTTTGTCACGATCCAGACCATCGTGAGTGAAACCCACACTAACCCTCTAGTGGGAGAACCATTACTACAACCCAAATGAACAACTCAACCAAAATACTAAGACATTTAAAGATATGGAAGCATGTTTAAATGCTAAGGAACAGAAATAGAGTTCCCATAAACTCCAAAAGTCTAACAAAACAAATGCGGAAATAACGCCTAGAACCTGAAAGTCAATGTACCAAAACTCTAACAAGAACCATAAGTCTAAACAAGAAGGGGTACAACCCCAAACTAACACAAGGAATCTAAAGCACTAGTCTAAGTCCAAAAATGTGGACATAAACAAAAAGAGAACTCATAGCAGCTCGAAAGAACTGGATCACCCTTATATTTGATTGATCACTAATCTTCTAAGCAAGGTCTTTCAATAGCCGCCTGAAGATGCCCTGTACTCAACAAAGAAAGAACAAGTGCAGTATCAGTACACAACCACAGTGTACTAGTAGGATCACACAGCTATCCCACTAAGTGCAACATACATAAGCCATTACAACATAATAATAACATGCATACATCGAACATATACAATATCAATATCATTTACGAATAACGTTCAACAATTCTCAAAATACACAGTTAGCCCTTCATGTATTCATTTCTTGAAGACACAAGAGAAGGGTTAAGAAAGGGACTTTTGTAGAGTTAGACTCTAAGGCACGACTCAAGAATAATGAAAGAAGTTAAATTTCCTAAGCATCTTATAGCCGCTCACTCATAAATGTGGCACGCTTCACACTATGAACAAGACTCTACTAGACGTGGCTTATGAGACATCATCCTAGAATCATTCTAAACCTTTTGCTCTGATTACCAAGTTTGTCACGACCCAAGGGTACCCCCTAGACGTAACAAGGCACACAATGCCACTAAAGGCATCATGTAAACCACTTAGCATCATCATCGCATAAGTAAAGAACAATAAAGAGTAAAAAGACATTTTTCACAAGTCTTAAGAAGTTTTCATAATAGCAAAGCGGAAGTCTATACATAGTCTCATGTAGCCATCTATTACAATCGAAGTCTCAAAAAAATAGGGTCACATTCCTTACATTAGAAATCTGAAATGTCCAGTACAATAAAAGAAATGAGACAACAATATAACACTTGTCCTCGGATCCATGAGGACATACCACAAGCTTTGGAGAATAGTCAATCCAAGCTTCGAACTAGAAGGAATCATCTCAAACGCCAAAACCTACACTTTGTAGAAAAATGTAGAAGAAATATGGGTTAGTACAAATATGGATTAAGTATGATAGCCATGCACGAAACCATTATAAAAATACTAAAAAGGGACAATTTAGTTGAAAAGCATGCACTTTACCAAGTTTGAGAATCATCATGAAAAGTAGAGTGAAAACATAATTTGTGAGCATATTCAATATATAAGTCATTGCATCATAATAGAAACCCACCATGAATACCCTCAAAGTCTACCTGTGACATGCATAAGTAAGATCCCATAATCCTCCCTATGCTAAGTAGAACCCCTTGAGCAACCATAGTTAATAATTCATCTTTTAATTACATTGGGAATAAGCCTTAACTGACATAGACCATGTGAGCTTAACATGGAATCCGGTGTCATCCCCCACATTGAAAAGAGAGGTGTCCTACTTGCCTAAAGTAGAACTAAATGTATTAGCTTTTAGGTGGATCCACTAGCTAAAGACCTATGAGGGCACATAGTTAAGGGATACAAAGATTGTTACTAGAAACCCAACATTAGTTAACGGGGGAGCTTCCATCTCATGAGATTAACTTTAGAAACCCGACCTTTCTTAACGGGAGAGCCTCTATCTCATATTCAATATCCACTCGCTGCTAAGCATTACTTTCCATAATTACATGTTTAGTCTTGAATTGCATTTACAAGCATGAAGGAGTGTCTAAACCCTCCACCCAACACAATTCATAAAATAGCCCATAGATTCAATAGGTGAGAATGAACCTTCAACCTTAGAATCATCATATAGTGAGAAGAACTTTCACATCATGATCATTATGTGTTTATGAGAATGAACTTTCAATTAACACAATAACTAGATTATAATCATGTTCATAAAGCATGCATACATGAACCCCACAATTACGCATAATTCACATGTTTTACACTTCTTGCATCAAGGATCACATTCTTGTAATCAATCTAGGGTTACTACTTTCAACACGGATAATAATATGATCAAAAGAACTAAATTACAACAAATATGATTCCATACAGTTGATCTTACTACAATTCACCCCCATCACAAAGTCATAAATTAGGGTTATGGGGATTTCATGGATTCATGGGAGATTTTATCATAAAACCAACATAAAACAACAATTCAATCAAAATATATGTTAAATAAATCACTGAAAACATTTTTAGAAAGAATCCATGACTTAGAATGAAAACCCTAGGTTTTGGAGAATTGTCTACTTTGAAATTGGAAGTTTAAGGACTCCATGGAAGAAAGCATTCCATGAATCAAAGACTACCATACCTTAGGTGTAGAAATCAACAAATTCGTGTGAGAAAGCCCCCTTCTTGAAGCCCTAACTTGATCTTCTTCTTCTTTTTCTTCTTCTTCTTCATCTTCAATGGAGTTTTTAGAGAGAAGATTTTGGAGAGGTTTGATTTTGATTTGGGTAGTTGAGATTTTTATAATGTGTTTGTAGTTAGTTAATGACTTAAAAGTCTTATATATGTCTATTAAAATCCATATAAAACGACCCTACATTTAATTAATTAAATTAGGAATTTACTTAAAGACCCTTCCTTAGGCCGAAACTAGGCATCTTACAGGTGCCACCCACGAACCTAGGGCTTACGGTCCGTGAATGGACTTACTAGCCGTTCTGTAGGTCCGTAGGTCCATGGTCTGGGGCCTAATTTTTGGGGCTTGACCCACGACCCCCACCTATGGGGCGTGAGTGGACCTACGGGGCGTAAGTAGCCCTCGTGGGTCACTGCCCAGGCAGCCTTCTAGGCCTTTTCCTCAAGGACCCATGGTTGGTCCTTGGGGTTTAGGCCTTGGCATTTTAAATCCAAAACATAAATTTTTAAGGTACGGGGAGGTATTTTCTAGACTTTAACCCTAATGTCAAGCTTTAGCTAAGTCTATTAGTTTTGTTTTAGACTCTAGTTTAGTTTAAAATTTTTTAGGATGTTACATTATCTCCCCCTTGGGAACATTCGTCCTCGAATGATTATCTAGACACTTTACAGATTTATAGACTCAAGACTAGCTGTCCATCATGCATGAAACATCAAAATATGCAAAATTTAAAAATGCACTATTCACAACATGCACTATTCAAAGGAGGCAACTTCAATTACATCTCAAACATGATCAATACATAATAAAGGAGTAGGAACTTCATCTAGCACCCAATATGCACCAAACTCAATAATTCTCATTTTTATAGGAGGAACTCACTTCTCCAACTAAAATAATGCTCAACACAACATCATGGAGCCAATATGCAATTACTCTCAAAAGCATACTAAAGCATGTTCATTAACACATCTCATGAAGTCAATTAGGCAACTCATACCAAATGCACAATAACATGAGGAACATATATCATGAAAACTCATTTTCTCATTAAACATGAATTTCATCAAGAACATGCATCAATTAAGGAAACCATGGAAAACATACAACTTACACATGACTTCCAAAACAAGGAAATTCTAGAGGAAGTATTTACCTCAATTTTGAGTAGGAGTAGAAGGAAAGAGATAAGGGTATCGGGACTTCATATCGGCCTCGGCCTCCCAAGTAGCACCCTCAACTAAATGATTTCTCCACAAAACCTTTACAGAAACTATTTCCTTGTTTCTCAATCTCTTGACTTAACAGTCAAGAATCTCTATCGGAACCTCTTCATAGGAAAGGCTTTCATCAATACCTAACCCTTCTAAGGAATAATAGACACCGGGTCCCCAATACACTTTGTAAGCATAGAAACATGAAATACCAGGTGAACCAGAGCCAATTCATAGGCAACTTCCCCAATACGCTTCACAATTTGATAAAGGCCTACATACCAGGGACTAAGTTTCCCCTTTTTGCCAAACCTCATCACACCCTTCATGGGTGAGATTTTCAAATAGACCTAATCACCCACTTCAAATTCTAGGTCCCTCCTTCTCACATTGGAATAGGACTTTTGCCTACTTTGAGCCATTTTCAATCTCTCTCTAATGAGCCGAACTTTCTCAATAGCTTTATAAACGATGCGGGACCAATAAGAGCAACATTACCTACCTCAAACCAACCAACCAGAGACCTACATCTCCTACTATACAAGGCTTCAAAAGGAGCCATTCTGATACTTGAGTGGTGACTATTATTGTAGGCAAACTCTATTAGTGGCAAGTGGTCATCCCAATTACCCTTGAAATCTATAACACACGCCCTCAACATATCCTCTAAAGTTTGAATGGTGTGCTCCGCTTGACCATCCGTTTGAGGGTGAAAAGTGGTGCTAAGCTTCACCTTAGCACCAAGCCTCTTTGGGAATGACTTCCAAAAATTTGAAGTAAATTGAGTACCCCGATTCGAAATCGACAAAGGAACTCCATGTAATCTCACTATCTCCCTTATATACAAATTAGCATAGTTCTCCGCCGAAAGGAAAACCTTGACGGGAATGAAATGGGCTGATTTTGTCATCCTATCAACAATGACCCAAATAGAATCATGTTGCCTTCGAGTACGAGGCAAACCCACAACAAAATCCATATTCACCTCTTCCCACTTCCAAGTGGGAATTGGTATATTTTGCAAGAAACCTCCCGGCCTTTGGTGCTCAACCTTAACTTGTTGACAATTTGGACATTTGGCTACAAATCCCGCAATATCCTTTTTCATACCATTCCACCAATAGACTTCACGTAAATCACGGTACATCTTGGTGGCTCCCTGATGAATATAATACCGAGAACTATGATCCTCCTCTAAAATTTGCTCCCTCAACCCATCAACATCCGGAACACATAATCGACCTTGGTACCTAAGTACCCTATCTCCCCCTTGGGAGAAGCCTTAACAGACTTCTTGAGTACAAACTCTTTCAATTCCATTAACATAAGATCAAGGCCTTGTTTAGACTTCACATCTACCATAAAGGACGATTCGGAGCCACTATGAATCGTGAAACCACCCTTAGGAGAATCTACTAGTTGGACACCTAGCCGGACCAATCTATGAACCTCTCGGACTAACTCTTTCTTTTCATCTTCTACATTAGCCACACTACCCATGGATAATCTACTAAGTGCATCCGCTACAACATTAGCTTTACTGGGGTGGTAAAGGACACTCATGTCATAATCCTTCAAAAGTTCTAACCACCTTCTTTGTCGGAGATTTAAGTCTTTTTGGGTAAACACATATTGAAGACTTTTATGATCGGTGAAAACACCCACATGGACCCCATACAAGTAATGTCTCTATATTTTCAAAGCAAACACAATCGCCTCTAATTCAAGATCATGGGTCGGATAATTCTTGTCATATACCTTAAGTTGCCCTGAAGCATTGTCAATCACCTTACCTTATTGCATGAGCACACATCCCAACCTCACTCTAGAGGCGTCACAATAAACAACAAAGCCATCGGTACCCTCCGGTAAGGTCAACACTAGAGCGGTAGTAAGTTTATCCTTTAATTCTTGAAAGCTTTTCTCACAAGCCTCCGACCATTCAAACTTAGACTTGTTTTGAGTCAAAGCCATCAACGGAGAAGCAATGGAGGAAAAACCCTCAACAAACCTCCTATAGTAACCGGCCAAACCCAAAAAGCTTCTAATATCGATAGGAGTTATAGGTCTAGGCCAACTCTTGACCGCATCCATCTTCTTAGGATCTACCTCAATACCCTTGCTTGACACAATATGACCAAGAAAGGCTACGGACCTCAACCACAACTCACATTTACTAAACTTCGCATATAATTGGTGGTCCTTAAGGACTTGCAATACAATTCTTAAATGGTCCATATGTTCACCCTCACTCCTTGAATAGATCAAAATATCGTCGATAAACACAATCACAAACATATCAAGGTAGTGCCTAAACATTCATTAGGTCCATAAATGTCGTCGGGGCATTAGTTATGCCAAATGACATCACAAGGAATTCATAGTGCCTATACCTAGTTCGGAAAGTTGTCTTGGGTATATCGTCCCCTCTCACCTAAGTTGGTGAAAGCCTAAATGAAGGTCAATTTTTGAAAAGTAACTAGCCCCTTGGACTTGATCAAACAAGTCATCGATTCTCGGAAAGGGATATTTATTCTTTATGATTACTTTGTTCAATTGGCAGTAGTCGATGCACATTCTAAGAGACCCATCCTTCTTTCTAACAAACAATATCGGAGCACCCCATGGAGAGATACTCGGACTAATAAAGCCCTTATCTAGCAAATCCTTTAATTGCTCTTTCAACTCGGCCGGAGCCATTCTATAAGGAGGAATGGAGATAGGTTGCGTATCCGGCAAAAGATCAATGCCAAAATCTCGCTCGGGAGAAATGTCGGACAAGTCATTGGGAAAGACTTCCAAAAATTCATTCACCACGGGGACCGACTCTAAAGAAGGGGTTTCAGACTCAAAATCCCTCACCCTAACAAGATGGTAAATGTACCCTTTTGAGATCATTTTTCTAGCTTTGAGATAAGAGACAAATTGACCTCTAGGGATAGAATTCCCCACTTTCCACTCTAAAATTGGTTCATTTGGAAATTGGAATTTGACAACCCGAGTCCTACAATCTATAGAGGCATAGCATGCATGCAACTAATCCATACCCAAAATCATATCAAAATCTAACATGTCTAACTACACTAAATCCACCAAAGTGACTTTATGAGACAGAAATAGGACAACTTCTATAGACTTTCTTAGCCACTACAAACTCACCAACTAGGGTAGAAACCGAAAAAGGCTCTAATAACACTTCGGGAAGTATTTCAAATTTCATGGCCACAAAAGGTGTCACAAAGGACAAAGTGACACCGGGGTCTAACAAAGTATATGCGTCAATAGAAAAGACTTGTAACATACCGGTCACCACATCCGGTGAACTCTCTTGGTCTTCTCGGGATCGAAGAGAATAAAAATGGTTTTGCTTTTGAGCATTGGAGTTTGAACCGCTTGGAGGAGTTTGCTTATCTTCTCTTCCCTTGGCCGTAAGTGTTAAGAAATTCTTCAATTGATGGCCACTCTTACCGCAACCATAACAAACACCCAAACCGGCTAAACATTTCCCATCATGTTTCTTACAACATTTGGCACAAATAGGCTTTGCCATAGGAGCCAAACCACCGGGCCTTTGGTGTTCAACTTTCACTTGCTGGCAATTTGGACATTTAGCAACAAATTTAGCAATGCATTTCTTCATGCTATTCCACCAATAAACTTATCTCAAGTCACGATACATCTTTGTGGAACCCGGATGAATGGAATATCTGTAGTTATGAGCTTCCTCCATAATCTTCTCTTGGAGTCCATCTACCATAGGTACACACAGTCTACCTTGATATCTCGATACACCATCTCCCCCTTGTTCAAAACCTAATACTTTTTGCTTTTGAACATTTGCCTTCAACTCAAGCAAAATAGGATCTTGATCTTGTTTCTCTTTCACTTCTGACACCAATGATGACTCGGCCCTGTTCGTCACCGCTATTCCTTCTTCTACGAAATCCACAAGTCTGACTCCCAGACGTGCCAGTCTGAGCACATCTTTTGCCAGCTCTCTCTTTCCTTCTTCAATATGGGTGGTACTACCCACCGACAACCTGCTTAAGGAATCAGCAACAACATTAGCCTTACCTGGGTGGTAAAGGAAACTCAGGTCATAATCCTTGAGTAATTCTAACCACCTCATCTGTCTGAGATTAAGCTCTTTTTGAGTGAGCACATATTGAAGACCCTTGTGATCAGTAAATACATCAACATGCACACCATACAAGTAATGACGCCATATCTTCAAAGCGAATACTACAACAACCAACTCTAAGTCATGGGTTGGGTAGTTCTTCCCATGAACCTTCAACTGTCTGGAGGCATAAGCTATAACCTTGCCATTCTGCATTAAGACACAACCCAAACCAACTCTAGATGCATCACAATACACCACAAAACCTTGAGTACCTTCTGGTAAAGTCAAAACTGGAGCAATAATCAACCTCTTTTTCAATTCCTGAAAGCTTTTCTCACAAGCTTCAGACCATTGAAATTTCACTGTCTTCTGAGTCAACTTGGTCAAAGGAGATGCAATAGACGAGAACCCCTCAACAAACCTTCTATAATAGCCAGCTAAACCCAAGAAACTCCTAATATCAGTTGGAGACGTGGGTCTAGGCCAATTCTGCACTGCCTCAATTTTTTGAGTATCAACTTTAATTCCATCACCAAACACAATGTGGCCTAAGAATGCCATGAACTCAAGCCAAAACTCACACTTAGAGAACTTGGCATACAACTCCTTATCTTTCAAATTCTGAAGAACTATTCTGAGATGACTAGCATGATCTTCTTCATTCCTTGAATAGATTAGTATGTCATCAATGAAAACTATGACAAACATAACTAAATAAGGTTTGAAGACTCTATTCATAAGGTCCATGAATGTTGCCGGTGCATTGGTCAAACCAAAGGACATGACCAAAAACTCATAATGACCATATTTAGTTCTGAAAGTTGTCTTTGGAATGTCACATTCCCTTACTCTTAATTGGTGATAGCCTGATCTGAGGTCAATTTTCGAAAAACAAGTGGCACCCTGAAGTTGATTAAAAAGATCATCAATCCTCGGAAGAGGGTACTTATTCTTAATGGTAACCTTGTTCAACTGGCGATAATCTATACACATCCTAAGGGAACCATCTTTCTTTCTCACAAACAAGACCGGAGTGCCCTAAGGTGAGACACTTGGTCGAATGAAACCCTTCTCTAAGAGATCTTTCAACTGCTCTTTCAACTCTTTTAACTCTACTGGTGCCATTCTATATGGTGGAAAAGAGATAGGACGAGTATCTGGAATGAGGTCTATGCCGAAATCTCTCTCTCTCAGGAGGAATTCCGGATAGGTCATTAGGAAAAACTTTTGGAAACTCTCTTACTATAGAAACTGACTGAACAGGAGGTATCTCAACACTAGAGTCATTAACTCGGACTAAGTGATAGACACAACCCTTCAAAACTAACTTTCTCGCCTTAAGGTACGAAATGAAACGACCCTTAGGCACTGTAGAACTACTTCTCCACTCTATGACTGGCTCATTCAGAAACTGAAACTTGACCACCGAGTTCTACAATCTAATGAGGCATGAAGCCAATCCATACCTAGAATGACATCGAAATCTACCATGTCTAACTCAACCAAATCAGCCATGGTGCTCTTGTGATTGATGGAAACGGGACAATCACGATAGACTATTTCTACTAGAATAGACTCCCCAACAGGTGTAGAAACACAAAAGGGTTCACATAGTCTTTTAGGAAGAACATCAAACTTATTTGCAACGTAAGGAGTTACAAAAGATAAACTTGCTCTTGGGTCTAGCAAAGCATACACATCAAAAGCAAAAACTTTGATCATACCAGTGACAACATTTGGAGAATTCTCTTGCTCATGGCGACTGGTGATTGCATAGAGGCAGTTTGCTCCTCCGCCAGTACTAGAAGTAGCTCCTCTAGGTGCCATCCTATCTGGGGGAGCAACTGATGAAGATTGGGCCTTAATGCCCAGATTTCCACTACCCTGCCTGTTCTTAGGACATTCCTTCATGAAGTGACCCTCTTGTCCACACTTAAAACAACCTATCTGTCCATCACGACATTTACCTGGGTGGGTTCTACCACACTTGGCACATGCAAGAATCAAACTACCTCTTTGTGCCACACTACCTGAAGATTGTGCTGGTCTAGCCTTGAAGTCCTTTGAATTCTAGCCATTATGTTCACCTCTGAATCTGGGTGCAGGTGCTCTAGCAGATGATGGAGCAGGTCCCTTTTGCCTTTGCTGAAAGGATGAACGATTCACATTACCTTTCTGCTGCCCAGACTCATTACCGATCTTAGCTTTCTTATTTTTGAACTCTTCCCTATCCCTCAGCTTCTCTTCTTCAACCTGTTGCACATAAACCATCAACCTTGATATGTCCATGTCCCCAATAAGCATTGTTGCCCTACCTTCCTTACTCGACAGATGAGACAGCCCAGCAACAAACAAGCTCATTATACTCCTCATGTCCGCAACCATCTCCGGAGCATAACAGGATAGTTAGGTGAACTTCAACCCGTACTCATGAACACTCATAGACTCCTGCTTAAGTGTGAGGAACTCACGTACCTTGGCCTCTTTAAATTCTCGAGGAAAGAAACGCCCCAAGAAAGCTTCCTCAAAACAGGCCCAACTCGCAGGTGGTGCATTCTCAGCTCTGTCCCCTTTCCACTGGTCAAACCAAGTTCTAGCAACATCCTTTAATTGATACGTAGCTAGTTCAACTTGCTCGGTATCTGCCACATGCATCACATCAAAAATCTTCTTCAGCTCCTCAATGAAGTTCTCTGGATCCTCAGTAGTGCTCGAACCCATGAAACCTGGAGGATTCATCCCTAAGAACTCACGGATCCTTGAAGTGTCAGCTCCTTCATGTCGAGCTCCCATTTGTTGACCAATCTGATTAGTTGCAGCTTGACTCAGTATCCTAATTGCCTCTCTGAACTCAGCATTAGTAACTTCCCCTTGACGTTGCACTTCAGGTGCATAAGGTAACTCTTGCTCCTCAACATAACGTCTAGGAAGACGCCCTCTGCCAACTCTTTGTGGAGGCATGATTATCTGAAAACACGCGCAAGCACGAATTAAAAAGAAACTTTTAGAGATAAACTCTAACGCACGAGATGAGTGTGAAAGAAATGAGAAATCTTCCTAAATGTTGCAGCCTCCTAATTATAGATGTGGCGCGCTTCACACTGATAACTAGGACTCTACAGACACGGCTTCATAGACTCTCTAGGACTCTTGAACTCTGAGCTCTGATACTAAGTTTGTCACGTCCCGAGCCTACACCCTGGGCGGGATCGGCACTCGAAGGCCATTGATGGCCCCAAGTGAACCCTTGGCTTGGCTTACTTAACTCAGCGGAAAACTTAACTCAATAGAATAACTCCATGCAATGAAAGGTCATAAAACAACCCAATTGATAAAATCTTGGCCAAAAAGGCAACTCGAGTCTCAAAATAGAATATTTATATATATATATATATATATATATATATACACAGATGAGAGACTCAATACTAACTGACTGACTGACTGTCTATGAAGCCTCTATAACACTGAGATGGATGTTGGGACAGACCCCGCAACATCCTAATAAAACAAAACTAAGAGAACAAAATAACCGAGTCCTCC